>JZKD02S2418630.1:911309-923802 GCA_000966675.3 Picea glauca | reverse complement strand
CTATTAAGAAGGTGTATAATTAGAAAGGTTGTAGTCTAACTAGTGAAATGGTTTCGTAATTAAATAAAGGGTGGTACATAATACATGCCAAAATTCCAAATATGGAGTCTAAAAAAACCACCAAGTTGTTTCACCAATTGTGAGTTATTTTATTATGGTAATTGATTTGTTTACATTTTGGTCCAAAATAAACATAAACTTATATTATATTTTTTATAAATATAAATTTAAAAGATTAGTCTATAAAGAATTTTATCTTGTGATTCAGAATGGATCACAATATAATTTGTCATCTATCTTGGTATTTTGAAGGTGGAAAAAATAGAGGAATTAGCCTACAGAGCCCATTTTAATTGCACATCTCAGTTTGGAGATTTGGGGTTTAGAACCTTCCAAAGCCAATTTGAGGCATCAAATGCCACTTTTTGGGGTCAAAATTTTGCAAGCATAGTCCTCAACCCATCGATGTTGTTATACACATTAAGATATTTCCAAAGGTTTGAAAATATCCTTAATCGGAACCCCTCGATGTTGTTCTACACATTAATATATTTCCAAAGGTTTGAAAATCACCTCAATCAGAATCCCTCAATGTTGTTCTACATATTAATATATTTCCAAAGGTTTAAAAATCACCTCAATCAGAACTCATATACAAGAGTTATGACTCCTGCAAGTCGACCTACCATGTTGACCACTGTGGTATCACATGGATTCCACATCAACACCCATGTGGGCCTAGTCATGTGTTGACTTTCAAGAATATTATAGAGGGTCCAAAACCCTAATATTAATTGAGGATTGGGGTATGAAAAAACCATAACCCTAACCCTAGATGACTATCATGCTATGTTAGATACTAGTCCACTGGGAAGAGAAGGGGTTCTATATTTTAGCATTGTACTTGTTCCATAGTTGAGTAGAGCATCTAGGAGTGGGATTTAAGAGCATAATAGAGGAGGTAGAAGATTTTGTAGCAACCATTCATGCCACAATGTCAAAGGTGACTCCATAGTGAGTGCCCCTTTCTTTGTACTTTCATTTCATAACTAAAGAAAAGAGAGAAAAGAATAGGCCCCACCTTCTAGTTGTAATTTCTCCCACATCGGGTTTCCAAGTCATATATTATGTTCATTTGTGTGGATGGTGTGTTTATTTGCTTGTTTTTTCATTTTTAGATTGTTGATTTTTTAGTGAGCAAGGTTAAGCATGAAGTTCATTCCATTTTAGCATTTAACTTAACCATAAACAATAATGTTGCAACAACCAAGATCACAAGAAGAAACACCATGCACAAGAACACAAGAAGTATCCTGGGAAACCCTTCTCCACAAGGGAAGAAAACCCAGCCAAATCCTTTGCTATATTCTTCAAGAGATATACCTTCACCACCAATAAAACCTAGCACACAAGAGGATGCTCAAACCCTAGAAGACTAATGCCTAAGAGAGGTGTGCACTTTTCCCAAAAAGGTGTACTTGCTGAAATTTCCAAACTCACATGAAAGATATGATTCCTTAATGGGGATTTTACCTTTACTTATACTAGACTGAACCTATCAACATAAGTGTCCATTGGCACAACAGGGCCGACCTCACTAGCTTATGATATAATTAATATTAACCATATTAATTATCTTTTACATTAATTACCAGTCACATTAACGTGGGGTCAACCTTTACCCTTTACATTACAAATAGGGTTATAGGCAGGTCTGAATCTTGAACAATATAGCAAGGGGTCTTATACACCCACTAGTGCTCATCCATTAGGGGCACATCCATAGGGATGTCCATATCTCTGGCTCACTGCATTACACAAAAGAACCACTTATTCACTATTGCTCAACCACTAGGATCACGTTCACCTGTGCTCGTCCACAGACACGTCCACTCAACATATCTTCTTCCTCACTACATTACACATGAGAGTCATATGGAGTTTCTCGTCAACTCTTATGCTCAGAGGAGGCTAATACATCATCTTCATTTTTGTTCTCATGATGATGCACCCAACACTTTGGGATTTCACACGTTCACCTTATGCTTAGCCACATGCACGTCCAACTCTGCAGATCTCCTTTCGCACTGTGTAACATAGGAGAATCATCTGGAGTTCTTCTCAACTCCTTGTAAGGATGAGGCCATCTCTACATTCCTGCTCTATCTAAAATAGGAACCACGCACCCCTCTCATGGGCTTTCTCTCAGGTTTGTAAGCTGGAGAATGTCTCACGTAGTTGCAATCATCAACACTCCCTCTCAGCTAGGGAGGAATTATTCATCATTCCAAGTCTCACACAGATGTACTTTGAACTTTGTTTTGGCTGTAGTCATCAACAATCCCTCTCAACTAGGGAGGTATTCTTCACCAAGTTAATTTGGTGAAGATGTCTGCAATCTGCTCATGTGTAGGAAGGTACTGCATGTGTACTATTTTCCTCTGCATCATATCTATGATATAATGATGTTTTATCTCAACATGTTTCGATCTGTCATGAAACATTGGGTTCTCAAAGAGATTTACACACATATCTGGTTATCATCATAGGATCCATCTCATGATCAAGTAAATTTGTTAGAATCTTGTGAAGCCATACTGCTTCGCACACTCAATGATACATACTCTGCTTCTGTGGTATTCAAGGCCACATATATATCTTTTCCTGCTGCATCAGGAAACCATGACAACTTTTATGATAATACAACAACCAAATGTTCTCTTCCGGTCCACTGCACTCTCTTCTCAATCTGTATCTGCATATCCTGCAAAATCAAGTTCACACTGGGGGCATATCTCAATATATGTTTTACTGATATCAAGTGAGTTTTGTCTTGGATGGTTCATGGATTGTCTAAGTACATCCATCACAAGGCATGAATTGGGTCTGGTGTTATCCAGATGCATCAATGGTCCAATCGACTGTGGATCACTCCCTGTATGAAGCATCATCATTCATTTTCTTCAAATCCATCACTGTGGTTTTGCATTTTGTTATACTGAACTTCTTTAATATTCCCACTGAATACTTTCCTTGACTTAGGAAAATCTCATTGGTCCTCTGTCATACTTATTGTCCCAAGAAGTAGTACATCATACTTAGATCCTTCATCTCAAAAGTCATAAGTCAAGGCTTGCTTGTTTTCAACAATAAGGATTTCTGAATAAGTTATAAAAAAATAGGCTCTTGTCACCAACACTATAGTAATATAGGTTTTGGATCAACAATACTCTTGCTGAGATTCAAACTCATCAAGAATCCATTCATATGATATTGTTTCCAACTCGTGGATGGTAGTACAGATGGAAGTGTATTGGTCTCATTGGATCAAGTGTCTCATCATAGACAACTCCCTTTGTTTGTGAGAGTCCTCTAGTTTTGTATTTCTTGGCACTTCCGTCAGCTGCATGCTTTCTCTACTTGGAAGTTACCACAGACTTCCCTTTTGGTTTCTGAATAATATCTTATACATCATTCTTTAATATATATTGGTATTCTTCTGTTATGACATCTTGCCATACTTATTTCTCTTTTTGTTTCTTCAATGAAGTGGCTCATGACTAAAGGATAGTTTTGAAAAATCTTTTGCTTTCTCAAGATGTCCCTTGAGGGACTTGTATGTCTCTCTGTCTTCTAGCAGAGTTTTGTAGATCCTGGGCATGCCTTTTATGCCCCACTGTAATATCTCTGATTATATCAACTGGAGCAACTGGATTAGTTGGAATAATTTCTGTCTACCTCTGAACTGTTGAAGGGGGAGAAGGTATTGTCTCACCGTCAATCTCCATCTGAGATTGTCTGAGTTTGTTGAATGAGTATCTCTTCTTTAAAGACAACATATCTGATTGTCTCGCATAATAATAAATCAAATATGGTTTGGACTCCCGTACCAGGGATAATGGTCCAAGTCTTTGAGGGCTCCCATACTAGGGATAATATCCTTCATTTATTTAAAAAATGCAATCAACTATAAAATTAGAGATAAATTTATTTACCTGGTTTGTAGTAATGCTTTAGATTTTAGAGCAAGTACTTCTCCTCTCTCTTATCTTCATTCTTTTGAGGTGGATCTGGATCAATGTCAGCAGTAGAAGCATATTGTCTTCCCTTCTTCCTGGTTGGACAGTTTCTTGCATAGTGTCCATATTTGTCACATCTGAAGCACTAAATTTCTGAAACATCTCTTCTTTGATAACCTGGATTTGATGAAGACTTTTCATGTTTGAATGTTTGTCTGAAATTTCTTTTGAATTTTCCTCCTTTCTTTGTATGAAGTGCAAAAGCATGATTTTCTTTTGAGGAATCTTCCACTCCTCTATTTCTAAGTCTAAGTTTTTCTTGAGTACAATTTGTCCATAGATGATCAAAGGTTGGTAGAGATGATCTTCCATTGATACTCTGAAGAAAAGGCTCCCACTGTTTTGGAAGGTTGTTGAGAGTGGTTAAGACAAGTTCTCTATCATACATGATTTCTCCAATGGTTTCTAGCTGTTCTTTAATCTCTTATATCTTCATAAAGAAGATGACAACTATGTCACCTTTCGTCATCTTGGTACTTTGAAGTTGGATTTTCAAGGTAAGAGCTCTGATGGTGTTGTCACTTTCAAACATTTTTTTTAATGCTTCATACATATCATAAGCTGTCTTCAGGTTGGAAATACAAAGTAAGAGATGATCTCTTATTGAGTAGATGATTAATTTTCTTCCTTTGACATCTTCTTCCTTTCTTATCTTCTTCTCTAAATCTATAGCTATGTCTGGTAAGTTTTTAGTTACCACATCCAAAAGGTCATATTTTTCAAGGGTGACATGAATCCTTGATTTCCATGAGTTGAAGTTGCTTGCTCCATCAAGCCTATCTTCTACTAAGGCTTTGTTCTTCATTTGTTTGGTTTCTTCAAACTCTTGCCAACTAGATTTTGAAAACCTAATGATTAGGTTGAATTAGTAACTTTGTATTTTGTTGGACTTATGACTTCCAACAATCAACTTGATAGTGTCACAAAAATTCTTGCTGAATTAAGAAAAACGTTTCTTCAAGAAGTTCCAGAAATCTAAGATCAAGATTCTGTAGGAAATTTTGACACCCTAGAAACCCTAGGGCCAAAAACTCAAAATCCTCAGAATTTGATTTTGAAGGTCTCTAGAGATGCGCTGAGGAGGGTCGTACAACTTGGTCCAGTTTTTAGCTCCAACTTTAACTTATAAAGAGGTGAAAGGGCTGATCAAGTGAGGGCCGTACAAAACTGTAGAAGGAGGACAATTTAGCCTTTTGAAAGCTTGTGTAGGGGTTCTTCAAGACCTATGCTCTGATACCATGTTGATTTTTCAATGAGAAAGGTTAAGCATGAATTTCATTCCATTTTATCATTTAACTTAACCATAAACAATAATGTTGTAGCAACCAAGATCACAAGAAGAAACACCATGCACAAGAACACAAGAAGTATCCTGGGAAACCCTTCTCAACAAGGGAATAAAACCCAGCCAAATCCTTTTCTATATTCTTCAAGAGAGAGACCTTCACCACCAATAAAACCTAGCACACAAGAGGGTGCTCAAACCCTATAAGACTAGCACCCAAGAGAGGTGCACACTTTTCCCAAGAAGGTGTACTTGCTGAAATTTCCAAACTCACATGAAATATATGATTCCTTAATGGGGAATTTACCTTGACTTATACTATACTGAACCTGTCAGCAGAAGTGTCTATTGGCCCAACAAGGCCGACCTCACTAGCTTATAATATAATTAATATTAACCAGATTAATTATCTTTTACATTAATTACCAGTCACATTAAGGTGGGGCGGACCTGTACCCTTTACATTACAAATAGGGTTATAGACATGTCTAAATATTGAAAAATATAGCAAGGGATATTATACACCCACTAGTGCTCATCCACTAGGGGCACATCCATAGGGATGTCCATATATTAGGCTCACTGCATTACATAGAAGAACCACTTCTTCACTAGTGCTCAACCACTAGGATCACGTTTACCTGTGCTTGTCCACATGCACGTCCACTCAATAGATCTTCCACTGCATTACATAGGAGAGTCATCTAGAGTTTCTCATCAACTCTTCTGATCAGAGGAGGATAATGCATCATCTTCATTTATGTTCTCATGACGATGCACCCAACACTTTAGGATTTCACATGTTCACCTTGTGCTCAATCGCAGACACGTCAAACTATGCAGATCTCCTTTCTCACTGCGTTGCACAGGAGAATCATTTGGAGTTCTTCTCAACTCCCTGTAAGGAGGAGGCCATCTCTACGTTCCTACTCTGTCTCAGATAGGAACCACACACCCCTCTTAGGGGCTTTCTCTCAGGTTTGTAAGTTGGAGAATGTCTCACGTAGCTGCAATCATCAACATAGATTTCAATTATTTCTATAAATTTGAACATTAAGCTAGTAATAATAAATCTGGGATCTAAGAAAATAAATTGCATAACAAAAGATTTCAGAATATTACAAGATCTGTAGTGATGAACTATTCTAGTGGAATATCCATAGTGGTTTGCAAATCCTATTAGTATGGGAGCCAAGTTTCTCAGGTGTTTTTGTGGGAAGCTATAGGATTCGATAATTGGCTTAAGAAGGAAGTTTTAGAACCAATCATAACAACCCTATGGATGTAGTAGAAGATAGATTTTTGAAGATGTAAAAACAAGTCACTAATATCTCTCACAACATGGCCCTCTTTATGGAGGCTACAGTGAACAATTTTGTACCTTTCACAAAGGTTGATAGCTCTGAACATGGATAATTTTAAGGATGGAAATTTATCTTAAAATGTACATAAACATTGGCGAATCATACTAGTCCTTAATATGCAAACTATAAAATGTCTGACAATATGTTTATATAAATATTCAAATTTCTAAGCATTTAATATAGTTTTTATACGATTTTTAAGGTAAATTATTTTATCCTATAGAATTTGGGAAAAATCGTTTTAAAAAAAATAGAAATTGATGAATCGTTTTTTGGGAAAAGCATGGAAAACTACACCATAGGTGAAATTTTTTCCCTAAAATTTTCCATGGCTATGAATTGGAAGTTGGATCAGATGAGAAATTAGGATATATTGAAGACCTAGAAAAGGAATAGGAAAAAAATCCCATGAAATAGAAACCAAGTTCTAGTGCCATCACTCCTTCACAATCTATATGTTTAAAATGGAAATGAAAGTCAACATTAAAACCTACCAAAGTGAGATTGATGATATTAAGTTGAATCCTTGGTTTCAATAGTTAGAACTGTATTTTAGTGTCCATAATATAGATGAAAACACAAGATTTCATTTTCTTGATTGAAACTAGAGGGCCATGAACTAACCTAGTTGGAAAGAAACACATAGACACTTAGGATGGAATATGATCCAATAGTTACTAAGTGAGAGGTGTTTAAAATCATCATCAAGTCCCACTTCTACCCTATTGGGTATGTAGAGTACCATTGGATCCATTGGCATCACTTTAGGTAAAGGAAAGGGCATACTGTTGAAGAGTACACCACCAAATATAGAAAAATGACAATTATGTTGAGTATATCTTTCATTAACCTAGGTGTACTCCTCAAGTATCTGGGGGGTCTACAAAACCATCTATGGAATCAAGTTATGCTCTTCAATCCTAAGACTGTTGATCAAGTCTGTGTGCAAGCATAGTACTTGGAGAACATAAGCCATAAGTAAGGACAACCAAGTGGTTATAAATAGAAAGAACAATAAGATTCTCTAAGTAGAGCAAGAAGTAGAGAAAGAAGTGGTTATAAATAGAAAGAACACTAAGATGCATTGCCTTGCCATGCCATGCCATGCCATGCCTTGCCTTACCTTTCCATGCATTTCCTTACCTTACCTTTCCAATCCATGCCTTGCCTTTCCATGCCATTCCATGCCATGCCTTTCTAGGATATTCCATGCCTTGCCATGCCATGCCATGCCTTGCCTCATCTCCTCAATCCATTCACAAACATGTTGTCAATTTGGTCTAGGGACATAAAATCCAAATCGAGCAGTATAACAGATTTCCATAAGCTCCTACACGTCAGTTTGGACAATTACAAAGTGACTGCACTAGCCGAATTTTTTTGACACAATGTTCTTGAGAATAGACCTCTTGCTCAAAAATTGCACTATGCCTCATTGAGCAAAACCCTAGTCCAAAAGATCCTCCAACAAAAACTTTTACAGGAAATGAAATGATAACAGCGAGGCCCCACCAGTTGAAACTACGTATCCGAGGTCTAATACAACCAATGGTTCATCCATCTAAGTCCCATTTTAAGTTTTATCGCCAGTTGGAACTTGCCTCCTCAAGCCATTCATGGACATGTTGGTAATTTGGTTCGGGGGCATAAAATCTAAACTGAGTAGTATAACATAGTTCCATAAGCTCCTGCAGGTCTGTTTGGCCAAGTCCCACATGATGATTCTACCCACAATCACCTAGCACAATGTTCTTGAAAATCAACCTCTTGTTGAGAAATTGCACTATGCCTCATTGAGCAAAACCCTAGTCTTGAAGATCCTCCAACAAATTATTTATGTGTAACAAAATGATAATGGATATGCCCCACTAGTTTAAACCTAGTGCCCCAGATCCAATGGAATTGATGGTTCATCCATCCAAGTCTTGGTTTGAGTTTTATCGCGAGTTGCAACTCGCCTCCTCAAGCCATCCAGGGACATGTTGGAAATTTGGTTCAGAGGCATAAAATCCAAAATGAGTAGCATAACAAAGTTACATAATCTCCTGCATGTTTGTTTGTCCAAGGTCCACATGACCACACTACCCACAATCACTTGACACTATGTTCTTGAAAATCGACCTCTTGTTTAGAAATTGTACTATGCCTAATTGAGGAAAACCCTAGTCCTGGAGGTCCTCCAAAAAATACTTTTCCGGGAAATGGAATGATAGTGGAAGAGCCCTAGTAGTTGAAACCTAGTGCCCCAGATCCAATGCAACTGAAAATTCATCAATCTGTGTCTCGGTTTGAGTTTTATCATGAGTTGCAACTTGCCTCCTTAAGCTATTCATGCACATGTTGGCAATTTGTCTTGAGAGCATAAAATCCAATCCGAGCAACATAATGGAGTTTCGTAAGCTCCTGCATGTCTGCTTGTGCAAGGTCCACATGACCATGATACCCATAATCACCCAACACAATATTCTTGAAAATTGACCTCTTCATAAATTGCATTATGCCTCATTGAGAAAAACCCTAGTCCCATAGATCCTCCAACAAACACTTTTACGAGAAATGGAATGATAGTGGAGGGGACCCACTAGTTGAAACCCAGTTTCCTAGATCCAATGCAACCGACGATTTTCCATCTGAGTCATGTTTTGAGTTTTATCGTGAGTTACAACTTGCCTCCTCAAGCCATTCAGGTACATGTTGGAAATTTGGTCTGGGGGCATACAATCCAAATCGAGCAACATAAAGGAGTTTCAAAATATCCCGTAGGTCTTTGTTTCCAAGGCCCATGCGACCATTCTACCCGTAATCACCTGACACAGTGTTCTTGAAAATCAACCTCTTGTTCATAAATTTCACTATGCCTTATTGAGAAAAACTATGGTCCCGGAGATCCTCCAACAAACTCTTTTCCAGGAAACAAAATGACAACGGACGGGCCCCACAAGATGAAACCCAGTGCCTTAGATCCAATGCAACTAACGGTTTGTCCATCTAAGTCATAGTTTTAGTTTTATTGTGAGTTGCAATTCGCCTCCTCAATCCACTCAGGGACATGTTGGCAATTTGGTCCAGGGGCATAAAATCCAAACTAAGTAGCATACCAGAGTTCTATAAGCTCTCACATGTCTATTTGGCTAAGGCCCATCTGATTGTTCTACCCATAATTACCCGACATAGTGTTCTTCAAAATTTACCTCTTGTTCAAAAATTGCACTATGCCTCATTGAGCAAAACCCTAGTCCCAAAGATTCTCTAACAAACACTTTTCCAAGAAACAAAATGACAGTAGAGGGGCCCCACTAGCTGAAACCCAGTGCCCTAGATCCAATGCAACCGATGGTTCATCCATTTGAGTCCCCTTTTGATTTTTATCACGAGCTGCAATTCGACTCCTCAAGCCATTTAGAGACATGTTGGGAATATACCTAGACCTAAACCTTGACCATGACATAGATCTAGACCTAGGACCTAGACCTCTACCTAGACCTATTCCTAAGCCATGGACTAGACCTAAACCTAGACCTAGACCAATATCTACACCAAGACCTAGACCTACACCATTATCATGACTTATACCATGACGTAGACCATGGAAAGACAAGGCATGACAAGGCAATGTCTAGGTATAGGTCTAGGTCTAGGTATGGAAATGCAAGGAAAGAAAATGAAAGGCAAGGTAAGGCAAGCCAAGGAAATCCAAGGAAAGACATGACAAGGCTAAGAAAATATAGACATGGAAAGGAAAACAAAGGTCTAGGTCTACATGCTATATCTTGTTATAAAAGATTTTGAGTTGAAATATTTGTTTTTATTTCTTTGATTTTAAATAAGGCCTTGAAGTTATGTTGTTTTCTATGAATTCCAAAAGAAATCATGGATCAATAGTATAATGAGACTACACCATATGGATGGAACATAAAACCTATTTAGTGACATCCATTTCCATGTAAATCCTATTAATTATGATAATCCATGTTTCACAACTATGAAGATACCTAAGATATATGAATAAAGAGAGCTTATGTCGTGACATTGAAATTACCACGCAAGTGTTTTTATCTAATATATATGGGATACCAAGTTGTATAATTACATGTTTAATGAATCATTTGATTTTAATTTTTAGGTATTAAACTTGTTCATTTAGAATAGATATCAATTTTTTTAAGCAAAAACAAATCGTATGATACATGAATGTTGTTATTTTTTTTATTAAATTAACTTGAAAAACAAATTCTCTCTAATAATGAAAATAGCTGTATTGTTACAAACAATTAGTTTTATGAATATTATAATGGAAGTACCTTTTAGATGAATTGTGGTTAGCCAAGGCATGGCATGGAAATATAATGCAAGGCATGGCATGATAAGGAAATGAAAGGCATGGCATGGTATGACATAGTATGGCAAGGGAAGGCATGGCATGACAAGGAAAGACAAGGCATGGAAAGACATGGCATGGCATGGAAAGGCAAGACATGGCATGGAATGACATGACATAGCAAGGAAAGACATGCCAATGCATGGAATGGAAAGGCAAGGCATGGATTTGCAAGGCAAGGAAAGACAAAGCATGGAGAGGCAAGGCATGGCATGGAAAGGAAAGGAAATGCAAGGCATGACATGGAATGACATGGCAAGGCAATGAATGGCATGACAAGGCATGTCATGGAATGACACGGAAAGTGAAGGCAAGACAAGGCATTCCATGGAAAGGCAAAGCATGCCATGCCATGGAAAGACAAGGAATGGAAAGGCATGGCATGGAAAGGAAAGGCATGCCATGACATGGAAATGCAAGGCATGGAATGGAAATGCATGCCATGACATGGCAATGCAAGGCATGGAAAGGAAAGACAATGAATGTAAATTCATGGCATGGAAAGGAAATGCATGGCTTGGAAATGAAAGGCAAGGAAATACATGGAAAGGAAAGGAAATGCATGTCATGGAAAGGAATGGCATGACATGGAATGGAAAGGCATGGCATGGCATGGAATGGAAAGGCAATGAATGGCTTGGAAAGTAAAGGCAAGGAAAGGCATGGCAAGGCAAGTCAAGGAATGGCATGGAAAGGAAAGGCAATGAAAGGCATGTCATGACATGGCATGGGAAGGAAAGACATGTCATGGCATGGAATGGAATAGCAAGGCAAGGCATGGCATGTCAAGGGATGGATTGGGAAGGCAAGGAAAGGCAAGGAATGGAAAGGAAAGACAAGGAATCTCATGGAAAGGCATGGAAAGGTAAGGCATGGCTTGGAAAGGCAAGGCAAAAAAAATCATGACAAGGAAAGGAATTGAATGACATGGAAAGGCATGGCATGGGAAGGCAAGGAAAGGTAATGCAAGGCATGGCAAGGCAAGGAAATGCATGGCATGGGATGGAGAGGAAATGCAATGCAAGGCATGGCATGGAAAGGAAAGGCATGGCATATTAAGGAAAGGCATGTCATGGCATATTAAGACAAGGCATGACATGGCAAGGAAAGACATGGCTTCGAAAGGCAAGGAAAGACATGGCATGACATGACATGGCATGGAAAGACAAGGCATGGAATAGAAAGGAAAGGCATGGAATGGCAAGGAAAGGAATGGAATGGCAAGGAAAAAACACTTCATTGGATGGAAAGGAAATTTGTGATATAAAGTTAAGTCATATGTCCCTAGAAAAAATGTTTTTTATTTCTTGGGATGAAAAATGTTCATTTTTTTGTGATTCTTGCTTCATTGCATTCCAAATTTTGATTTGAATTTTTCCTTATATAT
>JZKD02S2418630.1:885604-911240 GCA_000966675.3 Picea glauca | reverse complement strand
TAAAATGGGAAGCTACATGGAAAGACATGCAAGGAGGGATTAGTCCATCATTTTAGATCATAGTTTTGTTCTAGGGATCTGTAAATGTAACAACCTATATTTTTGCCTTAGAAGGTTAGACCTTTGTTTTTCACTTATCTTAGTGATTCATTTCTTAGTATTTGTTGGGTTTAGCTAGAATCATATAGACATTTGATATGTATACATTTGGATCTATTTATGTATTGCATGATATATTTTTTATTGTTATATGTTTATGATCATGACAATTTTGTGATTTGTTGAAACATGCAAATTGAAATGTGGAACTTTGGTATGTGGATACTAGTTCAAAATTATGTTGGTAATGTATAATAGACGCAAGGCATTGCGTAAATAAACACACTTTTCTTAATTGAACATTAATACATATAAGGATTCTCATATGAAATTTATAATGTATATTCATGGATATGAGATATGTGATATCCAAATGACTATAGTGTTGAGGTGACCAAGGCATGGCATGGCATGGAAAGACAAGGCATGGAATGGAATGGAAAGGCAAGGAAATGCATGGGAAGGAAAGACAAGGAAAGGCATGGCAAGGCATGTCATGGCATGGAAAGAAAAGACAATACACGACATGGAATGTAAAGGAAAGGCATGGTAAGGCATGACATGACAAGGCAAGGCAAGGCATGGCATGGCATGAAATGACAATTAAATGAAAAGAAATACAAGGAAAGACATGTCATGGTAAGGAAAGGAAAGGAAAGGAATGACAAGGCATGTCACGGAAAGGCATGGCATGGCAAGGAATGACATGACAAGGCAAGGAATGCCATCAAATGGCATGCCATGGAATGGAAAGTGAAGGCATGGCATGGAAAGGAAAGACATGCCATGGCAAGACATGTCATGCTAAGTCAAGGAAAGGCATGGTATGACATGGCATGGCAAGGAATGGCATGCCAAGTCAAGGAAAGGAATGATATGACATGGTATGGCAAGGAAAGACAAGGAAAGGCAAGAAAAGAAAATGCAAGGAAAGGTAAGTGAACAAAAGGAAAGGAAAGGCCAAGGAAAGACTAGGAAAGAAATGAAAGCAAAGGCAAGGGACGAAAAGGCTAGGTATTGATAACATACTTTTTGTGGACACCCCATCCACTTGGAATCTTGCACATTCATCCATGGAGTTAGATACCTTGAATTCAAAAATATGAAGTGGTTACATGCATGCACATTCTTGGAGGGAACATTCCATGTGGACACTTGGCATTTGAATTGGATTCATGCGTATTTTTGGTGGCGTGTCCCCTTCATGAGCATTATTTGGTGCATACTACTACTATTTTTGGATGAGGATGAATTTATTTGGAGAGGCTAATCTCCACATGTTGTAAGATGGTTAACCATGGATTGAGAAGAGATATAACTAATTCATTATTATAATATTTATTTGACTTGTCATGGAGTTAGTTATCAAATAATAATATTTTATTGTATAAGAGAAGAGAGTCACTCTATAAGGAAGAGTTCTCTCTCTCCATTATAAAGGGTGGAGAATTTGGGTATTTAGGAGCTCTCCTCTTGGGGTACATTATAGAACATTTTGGCAAGCTTAATGGATAATTTGAAGTATATTTTCATTTGATGCGATGATTTATTGTGCACTCATATTTTATGTGTTGATTGTGTATTAAGAAACCCTTGTAATATGTTGTGATTGCCATTATAATGAACCATGCTTCATTTTGGATAGAGTAATGTGAGGTTTAAAATATCTTATTTCTATTGTGATTATGTTATCCTACACGATTGTTATTATTGGTTCCTGGAGTCTTAACTAGGACGAGTCTTCAACTTTGTCAAATTTAGGTCACGAGAACCATTAATTGCGTTAATGTGTAATACAAGTATTTATAATAACTTTATAAAAAATGAACTATTCTTACTTACAAATACTTCATTAACATTTAAAAAATTAATTAATCAACTTAAATAAATTCATACATCCATACAAAATTCATACATTTTGAAATTCATACATTCACCAGCATAAAATGCAGAACACTGAGATTCATAAAAAAATGTGCCATGATATATATATATATATATATATATATATATATATATATATATATATATATATATATTCAACATCGACTAAATTGTACATTTTTTTACAAAATAGCACAATAGAAAAAAACGACAAGAAGTGCCCTAATATAAAAAAAAATCTATATGGTGGCCTATGGATTTTTTTTTATATGATGGCCTATGAATATACAATTTAGACAACGTTGAAGATATATATATATATATTCAACATCGTCTAAATTGTACATTTTTTACAAAATGGTACCTCGTGCACAATATACAAAATGACAACAAGTGCCCTAATATAAAAAAAATCCATATGGTGGCCTAGATACAAAATGGCACTCATTCATCACTCATTGACCACTTCCACCCTCACCACACTCAGGAGCATCTTAGAAATCGATCTTTCTTCTCTTGCTTGAAGAATTACTTTGAGTGGTTTTGGGCCTGGGCATTGTTCATTGCTTCAGAGACTGCACAAACAAAAAACATTGTTATAAGTTTTTTTCCACAATGAATTAAAAGACTTACAAAATGATACTTTGTAATTCAACATAAGACAACTCACCATAGATGATACTAACAATAATTAGGGTGTTACCCTCCTCCGTGACCCTAATCTCTTAGCAATGCCACCCTGCCTTATTTACAAGGATAAAATCATGAAATTTAAACAAATATGCATAAAATCAATTCCATTCAAGATACATAAAAAATTATCATCAACACATTATCTCACCATGAATATCTCAAGCCTTGATGGAGAGTCGATGATAGGTGGAGCACTCATATATAAAACCTGCTCCGAGGCAACCTCTACTATGGAATCTTTAGTGGATGGTGCAGATGTAAATGGTGGTGGGGGTTGGTGGAATACAAGTGCATCCACTGTGGATGGATGCAATGGAACAGGTGGTGTGGATGGGTGGACTATGGGCATATCCATTGAGGATGCATGGAATAATAAATATGTTGGGGATGGGCAGTGATGGACCCCTACATATTGTACAAGTGATGGAAGAACATTTGGCATGAAGTAAGGTAATTCAGAAGCCATGGGAAAGTGCCCAGGGAGAGGACTAGTACTAAAAATAGAAAAAATATCAAAAACTTGCATACATATTAATAATATTGCACTATTAGTACAAAATAGTAAAATTCAACAACATAAATACAAAAAAAATCGAGATTTAAATGATATTTAACTCTACACATGATACATGTGATGCAAGTGACCTGTCCATCCCAGGTGGAAATTGATCGACATCGCTTGGTCCCACAACCTGTAGAAACACAAGAACATTAAAAATATGAGGTTGCCATAAAATAAAGAAATCACGATGGTGAATTTATCAAATGTGACACATACCTTTGTATGGGGTAGACCGATTGGGCATGATGCCTCTAGTGCTGCATCAGTGGTGGAGACAAACACTGATGCATCCATGGGCATAGAAGGTCTGTTATACAGACTTAGCAACTGCAAATCAACATAGAATAAAATATTGATATAAATACACAAAATACTATATAAATATGATGAAGAACATAGAGATGGTTAAGATACTAACCTCCTCCATGAAGATCTACTGTCCATTGGCCTCAATAGCCCCATAGAAAGTCTTCCCGCAACTTGATCATTTTTAGGTTCACATGGACAAATGGTATGTCCATGTGCCCTCTCCACACTACACTATGTTGTATGGGGGGAAGCTCCAACCCCTCTATCAATGTCACCGAGATAAACCTCCTACTAAGATAATGAAACAAAGCTAACATGTTGCACTAGGCTCCGAGTCAATGATGATATAACTACATGTACCTGTTGTAAGCTCTCTGCAATAGGAGGATGTTGTGCAAGGGGTCATGCCTTTGCTTGAGGGGACGAAGACCTAACATGGAATCATGCCTAGAATTCTCTTGCTCCTATGAAGATACTCAACCCACCCCCTAGAAGTCATCAAGTAGTTGACATGGTGACTCATAATAAATTCTACCCATAATTTTCTCAAAAACTATAAAGGCACCTCCTTGTTATTGTAAGGAGGTTTATCAAATACCATGTACCACCTATCCATCCAGTTTTGACTAATTTTTAGGTGGATGCACTAGTCAATGAAAATGTGTTTCTTGTTGATAAGTGGTTCTTGTCTAGTTCAAGCATGAATAAAAAGAGATATCAGTTGTTTTTTTGAGATACCCAAGTCTCTAACTTGGTTTATATCCTATCCAGTGCGGTAAAACTCACACATTCTATCCCTGTATTGAGAAATATAAGTTAGTTTCCCTTGGGAATTTGCAATGGACCTCACAATGATGTCCAATGAAGTGGTCAAGGACTCTATGTTGGGTTCTCTCATGCCCCTTAATTCATTTACCAATGTTCTCAATGTGGCCAACCCCTCATCAATTTGAGTGTCTATGTTGGGTGGTTTTGGTGGGTTGAGGTTTTTCTCACCTTGGTCTTCTTTTGGGTGGTTTACATTGTCTACAGGTTCCATTTTATAATATATGCTACAGTTTAATAAGGCATGAAATGTAAATTAGGTCGGTTTTTTAATTAAAATATAAAATTACAAAAAACATCAATACATATTTTAAGAAATAAAAAACCCATAAAATAATCACATTTCTTGTAAATTCTCTGCAATTATTTTTAAAGGGGAAATGTTAGGCAATGTAAGAGGTGACTCTCTAAATTTTCTAGATGAGATTTCTCTATAAGATTACAAATTTCTATAATTTACATTCTTTTAGAAAATATTAAATTAATTGAATAAAACTAAAAATTACTAAATTGGGAGGAAAAGAACATAAATCTTGAACAAACCTAGCTTTACTGGGAAACTATGGAAATATATTGACTTTGCTCCTCCTCTATGTTTGCTCAATGAAGGTAAAAGCGAGAGTGCGATGTGTGCAAATGGACACAAATCGTGCCCACAACCTATTAAAAATTGTATGACAGAGGAATGTGCATGTGCTTTAGAACGTGTGCGTGTTCCTAAGAACACGCACACGCTACTAACCCCTTGCCACTTTTTCATCCGCCAACTTTGTGCACAGACCCAATACCCTTTTCCCAACATTCTAGCCACTTCATATCTATTCCTTATGTATATCTTTATGGTAACAAATGTTATGATCAAATGGATCCAATGAGAGGAGAGCTATCATTTCCGATGTTCCAATGTTCTAATCATAAATAATATTATAAACCTTAACAAATAACTCTCCTTAAATTTAAACCCTAACACATAGCTCTCTGTAAATTTAAACCTTAGGACTATAAACCCTAACAAATAGCCTTAGGAGGAACCATATCTTGAATTGTAAATATTGTTATATAGGAATGCATAACCCTTTCTTCATATCTATTCCTTATGTATATCTTGATTGTAGCCAATGTTATGATCCAATTGATCCAATGAGAGGAGAGCTATCCTTTCCAAATGTTCTAGTCATAAATAATATTATAAACCTTAACAAATAACTCTCCTTAAATTTAAACCCTAACTAATAACGCTATGTCAATTTAAACCTTAGAACTATAAACGAGCACTATAAACCCTAACAAATAGCCTATCTTGAATTGTAAATATTGTTATATAGGGACGAATAACCCTTTTAATAGTGTTATATAGGAACCGATTATACTCACTCTATAAATAGCTTTTTTATTATGGTTATTCTTCTTATTATGTAAGGAATAAATAAAATGAAATAAATATCATTAATTTGGAAGTTATAAGTTGCATTATACATAAGGAAAAAAAGTAGGTATCATTATGTTACATTTTACGTGTTCTTGCTATTAAATATGTAATGATAAATATTTCTCTGTAATAGATTATATGATTATATTTTATTGTCATGACACAAACCTCGCAACAACTATAAACCTTAAATCAGTACAAACCCTAATGAATAGCCTTTGTAGGAACCATATATATAATTAATAGCTTTTCTAGGAACCATATATATAATTGCAATTGTTGTTATGTTATTAGTCCCTTCCCTTTGGGCTGGGGATTATTAGTAATCGATTTTCAGTTTTCATATTAATATAATTTGACACAGAAACCATTGTTGATCTTTTTAACCAAACTTTTCTAAAAAAACATATAATTTAGGTTGTTTTTTAACCCAAATTTTAAGTTCGACCTCTTATTTGGCTATTAGTAATCGATTTTCAGTTTTCATATTAATATAATTTGACACAGAAACCATTGTTGATCTTTTTAACCAAACTTTTCTAAAAAAACATATAATTTAGGTTGTTTTTTAACCCAAATTTTAAATTCGACCTCTTATTTGGCCTCTTCCCTTAGTTTGAGATAGTGATAAGTTGTACTCTTCCCTTAGTTTGAGATAGTGATAAGTTGTATAGTTCAAGGTTAAATATAGTTCTGCTATCCCTTGTATAGAGAGAAATGCAGTAATTCTTATATTACAATGTTTGGTGAAATAATCCATATTGTAAAGGCGTGCCTTGCATCCATTTATCTTACACATAGAACATTGTTGAGTGACTGAACACACAGAGGTGTACAGGTGTCCACCGTTGCGTTTCCCTTCCTCTTCGCTTCTAGCTTTGTTTTCCCTTCTGCGTTTCCCCGTTTGTTCTAGTTGTGTTTTCTCCTTCTGCTTAGCATTCAGACTCTCGTCCCCTGGGTTCCCTTCTGCTTCAAACAAGGTACTTGTTCTTTACTGCAACAAGATTAGCCAAACTGAAGGTAAATGGTGACGCAAAGCAGTAAGAAGTAAAGGCGGTATAGAGAGCTTAAACTATGGCTTGTGTTAGGCTGGTCTTTATCTTTATTCAAGGATGTGTTTTCTTAAAGGACGGGTAAAGCATGAGACTCTTGCTTGTATGATATCCCGACCCTTGCAACCGGTAAGGGAGATAGAGGAGCCCGACTGTAGGAGGATAAACATATTTGGCCCTAACTATCTAACGCTTCCTGGGTATTTCTGGCCCTAACTATCTAACGCTTCCTGTAATGGTAAGGTGTATCATTTTTTCTCATAACTTGACTATAGATGTACATTAGTCTTGCACATATTATCGTGATTATCCATATGCAAAAAACACATATTACCTTTTAATGTTGCTTTCTAGTTTGACATGGATTTTCCATTTCTGTAAATGACTTCTTGAAACCCCTTTTGTTGAACTCTGAGAGTTTTATGAAAATGATTTATTAAACAGATGTCCTGTTTATTTTTCCTTTTACAAGAAAGCCTTGTATATTTCTTTATTTTTACGAAGGTAACTTCAACTTGTCTTTGACACTTGCATGAAAAATATAAATTGTATTTAAATCAGGATTTTATAAATTGAGGACATTTATTTTTCAGCTTTATCAACAAGGACTCTTCAAGTATCTCTCCATCTTTAAAATATGGTTTAGTAATGATACTTTTTTTTCAACAGAGGACTGATTGAATTTGTCCTTAGCTAAATTTATAATGTTTGATGTAATGAAAAGCTGACTCGATTTTATACTACATAAATGTTTTTTTGTTGTGTCGCATATTCACAACAATGACATAATGCACTAGGATCTTAAACCTGAAAACCTTCTTCTAGATGTTGAAGGGCATGTAAATAAACTATGAATTTTAAATTATTTGGGTAGTTCTTGTTGGTATCTACATGTTTCACATTATGGTGGTTTCATTTTAGTATTTTAATCTATTGAAACTTCTGCATATTGACTTCTATCATTTTTTTTTCCAAAAGTTGGAAGTTTACTTCAAAAACTTATTTTATATCCTGGAAACTTGTTCATCCTGATAAACATCTAGAGTCTGTGTGGATGGTTGTATTTAATGAGATATATAAATTTTGCTAGGAAATTTGATCAAGAAGACTGATGAAGATCAAGGTTATGCATGGGTGGAGGTATGGGAATTTTTCTTATTTGATTCTATTTGATCAATATGAAAATATGTATAACACAAAGGCATAATCAAACCGGCTAGGGTTAACCCGCGTACCTGCACTATAGTTTGCCTGTTCCAATAGCTGTTGTTCCGAAGTAGACTCCCCATGCTCTTGTTTTCCTTTCCCTCCCTCGCTCTATCGGTTGAGAACAAGATACCATAAAGAAAGCCACTTCTTCCTATTATTCCAAAAGATTAACAAGGTACAGCTTCAACCCTACCATTTGAAATTCATAGTAACTAAGACCAGGCCCAAACCTCCACGTACACACATTTCCTTCGATTCCCAATATCAACCTGATCCCGCAAATGGACTCTCCCACAACGCTAGCTCATGTTCTGGCTGATCCTGAGTGTTGTTTAAGGACACTGTTTCTTGAACCGAAGCCAATAGTGACGGCGATGAAAAGCTATCCCTCGCTTTATTATTATTATTATTGGCATTCACATCCTTTTTTTTATTGTGCTCGGGGGGCGAAATGGAAGGGAGTTGGTCCAAGGTGGCATACCTCGTGGCGCGTGAGCTGAATCTGGTGACGAGATAGTGAAGACGCAGAGGGTATAGAGGGATTTGAATCCGGTAAGTTGAATATGGCGTAGTGCCCTTGAAGACAATACACTGCGGCGTTGTAGGCGCGGGCGACGACAAGCCTATTCGTTTTATCCGCCCTCGGCTACAAGACTCGATAATAATGAGAGCAAAGAGTATAAGCATCAGATCCGCTCCTCCGATCACGTATGTAGCTGACGACTTCCATGAGAAAATCAATGTGACATTGCCATTTCGGGAACTGCATTTTGCATAGTTATGGCCATATTCGCAGAGTTTGTTGTACGAGGACATTGGGAAGAAACATCTTGCTATAAGCTTTACCTACCATCCAATTTATTAGAGTTAAAATATAACTAGGGCAGAAGTAAAATCGCTGTTGGTGAAGGTCCAAAGGTTTAGAAGATGAAATGAATCTTTAAAAGAATATATTAAATTTTATTATCTATTACCTACCATCCAATTTATTAGAGTTAAAATATAACTAGGGCATTCAATTTATTAGAGTTAAAATATAACTAGGGCAGAAGTAAAATAGCTGCTGGTGAATATCGAAAGGCTTAGAAGATGAAATGAATCTTTAAAAGAATATATTAAATTTTATTATCTATTAACAAATAAACTGTTGGACTTCATTTAGTTGGTGTTAATATTTTAATTTCTGTTAATCACTTATGTGGCAATCCGTTAGCTATCAAAGTAATTTTTAAATATGATTAGGTAAATGTAAAAAAGTAAACACATAAACTGATGTCTTTATAATAGCTAGGAAGTTAATGATTGAAATCACAACCATTTATTTTGTGTGACTACTAAGAATATTCCAGCCATATTTAATCCTATCCATAGAAAACTTATTAAGCACTAAACCCCTATTAAATCTGTCCATTGTCAATAGGTGTACGCCTTTCGGCGTAATAAACATTCTAGATATTTGAACTCCTTTTAGTTTCCATTCTCCAAGTCTCCGTTCTGCAAGGAAAATTATGAACACGTTGTATGGTGTGCATTTATGTATGTTAAAACATGCTTTTAATTTTTCTTATGTAAAGCCATGATAATAACCTATTTCCAGTTATTCAATGAATTTATGTAACTAAAATATGCATGAGAAACCCCACATGAGTAAACATCGAAATCCCACCTGAGTAAACATCGAAGCGCGTGCTTTCTGCCTTCTTGACAGGGAGAACTCCCCTTGTTGTTATATAGAAACCAATAGCATTTTATTACTGTTATTGTTTTTGTTTTTACTATTACATAAAAGCTAATTGTAATTTTACATAGTAACGAATACCCTTTTTATTACTAATATCGTTTTTATTACGTATCATTAATTCGGTACTTATAAATTGAAAGGGAAAAAATTTAGGTATCAATGACTACTAGGAAGTTGTGTTACATTTTCACTGCTCTATCTATTAAATACGTAACGATAAATATTTCTCCATAATAGGTTATAGAGTTATCGTTTTTGGCAGGACAATACAGAAACAATATATAGTTTAGAAAGAGTACATACTTTAGAAAGAATGCTATAGTTCCGAAACAATACATAACTAGAAAGAATACATAAAGCATTAGAAAACATATCGTTTTCTTAAACTATGATTTACATTATAATATCATTTTCAATTAGCTGCTATGTGTGCGCTCTGTTTGGGAATCAAGCAACAACAAACAATGGACTATAGATTATCGTTTATGCTCAGTTATTTAACAAGATAACTATAAAGAATTATAATAATCATAAAATTTTATTAAGAAATTTGTTTAAGATATGTTTGAAAAGATATAATTAAATGATAATATAATTAAAGTATATTATTATTTTTTAATTAAAGGATATATATATATATATATATATATATATATATATATATTCTAATAATTATAAGATTTAAATATTAGTTTTAGTATTTAAATTTAAATTATAAATTTATGATTGTTTGTTTAGAATATATATATATATATATATATATATATATATATATATATATAATTTTAAGGTCAACGATAAGTTAGACATTAAATTGGTGTATGAGACCACCTTGTTTGTGAGGTAAAGAAATCCTTATTTGATTACTAAAGTTTAAAAAGATATACATACTCTATCTCCTTGTGGATATAAACTAGCACAACTTCATTAATAAAAGTAGTTAATATACACACATCAAATCTTTAGTGAAGAAAGATGGAAAGTGATGCAACTGAACTTATATCAACTATTTTTACTAATATAATTATGTTAATCATATATATAATATAAATCTTAAATTTATAATCACAAATAAATCTACTATGAAAAAATACTCATAAGTTGTAATATAATATGTTTGACATTAATGGCATTAAAGGCATAAGCATTGGTATCATACGGTCTAAGTTTTCCATGATCAATCTCAATTCCTCCATGATTAGCAGCTTTATATAGTAGATCTATCCGGTCATAAAAATATAGAGATTTGTTTGGATTGCATAAGTCAAACTTGTGAAATTTTCACATTAAATTTAACTAATAGAAAAATTACACAAAACCAAAACCAAGTAATCTGTTATTTAGTTTTAGTCAATTCCTAGATTCCACCATCACTTAATTTAATAGAGAAACACATGCAATCACAAGATATGTGTCATTTTTTCCACATGCATGAGATATGTGCTTTCTTGGTGATAAAATTGAGATATGTGCTCTCTTGGTGATAAAATTGAGGTTTTCAAGTGTTAGTGATAAATCCAGCTTGTCATGTATAGATGTCCTTCACTAATCTAAGTGAGGTGTAACTGAATCTGGAATTAAAGAAATAAGTCATAGTTTGAGAAGAATATTGAAAGGAGAAAATATTCTCATATATATAAATGCCCTCAACATTAAACTATCAACCTTAAAAAAATAATTACATAAAAGAGTATATAATATCTCCAACAAATCTATAACAATTTCTTTAAAACATAATCTTCTCATAAAAAAATTAAATTTTCTATGAACATCAACTCCTCGATTAGAAGAGCTTTACTCATTCTCATGAAGGGATTTATTTGAATTGAACAACTCAAAATGTATCGATTTTTTTTAGAACATTTAAATTTTCTATGATCAACCTCAATTCCTCGATTAACAGAGCTTTATAAGGTAAATCAATTCCATCATAAACAGAGGTGTGAGGATGAAATTTGTGATGAGTTTTATAAAAACAATTGCATTTACATATAGGAAGGCATGCTTGCAACTCAAGATGATATATGGGAGCCACTTCTACTGAAATTAGTAACTGAAATCTTTTCTGGAAAGGAATTTCCAACATAAGAAAAGGAAATTGTATTCATTACATTCACAGTAACAGTTCTTTCACAGTAACTGTTCTTTCACAAATGATATCTCCATATGCATTTATCTCACATACTGTGCTGCAAATATGGGAATAATATTCAATCCATCGATATCAGATGCAAAGAAATAAGTTAGCTCTGGCCGATATCTGAATTCAAACTGTCCCAACCAAGCGAGCTGTTTATGTAGGCACGATCATCATGTTGCCCAATGTGCAGGTCTGCCAAAAAAAAAGAAGGTAAAACGTCTGTCAAGATTTCAATATCATGATCGCAAAAATAAGTTGAAGAACTGCAGCAGAGGATGTAAAGATTCAGAAAATTACGACGCTAAAAGCAGTTCATGCTTGAAACGAGGAATCCAGCACCTCCACAACAGATTGACCACCACGCTTGTCTTGAGTTTTTCTTTGATCTCAATTATTGAAAATTTCAAATGGTCCATATCCCACATATGATATATGACCAGGTACCCATTTACATTCATAAAAGCCGACTTGTGTGCATTTTCATGAAAAAGGGTGTCAAATCCTTCCAGCATGAGCCAAACATCAAGGTCCGGATCATAGGCCCGGATGCTTAGTTCAAGTCCATGTCGATCCTCGTTATACTCAGCGTAACAAGTGATTAACATGTTTTGCACAACAGCTGCAGTAGAGGCGCCGTTCCACCAGTAATAGAATAATTTTGGTGGAAATGGACACCAAGAAGCCGAGGGAACGTCAAATGCTATTCCATTTCCCGAGCTTCGTATCAATATTTTATTGCCCAAAACAGTAGAGCTCAGTAGAGCGTGAAAACCCATCCGAAGGGCGTGGATTAGGGTTTGGGAGTGCGGAATTGCAGTCCATTTCCTGGTATATGAGTGATACACTTCACCCCATGGATCAGTTTGATCAGTGCACCCACCGAACACATAAATGGTTCTCCCAACAGTAGAGGCAACAGCCCCTCGCCTGGGTATTATGGTGGGAGTTACAACTTTCCATTTATACATGACCCGATCGTACAGAAAGACATGGCTGCACACAAATCTGTCTATCTGACCTCCTATAACGTATAGGTTTTTATTCAAGACTGCTGTGGCAGAATGCGAAAGTTCGTCCAAAGGATGAGCAGGGAGAGGAACATAGTTGTGCCGATGTCTGCGTTCTTGTATGTCGACGGAGTGGAATGACTGCACCATATGATCGTCTAACGTTCTTGCATAAATCCAAAAACCCAAAGACTCGTATAAGAGAATGCGCTCGAATTCTGCCATGAACAGAAATGATCTCGAATCCGAAGAAAACGAGCATGATCTGCCAGGAGAATGTAAACAAAAACTCGATGAAGAACTAAAGCCAATGAGATCCTCGACAATGGCAGTTTCGTCTTCAACATTAACTCTTTGATCTTCAATGCCTGTTCCACTCTGAATGTCAATGCCTGTGTCATCCTGAACATTTATCTGACCTTGACCATCAGATCTCCGTTTGACAAGGCTCGAGATGCAAGATCCCATTATTTAGAACCAGGTTACGCTCTCTTGCACCACTTTAACCAGTAGAATCTATAGAAAGTATAATCTTTGCTCCAACCATGGTTTCTCCTCTTTATATAAATTAGGCATTGGTCAAAATTGTAAAAGTTTAAATATGTCAGGCAAAGTGATTCTGAAATTTTCAAGTTAGATACCAAATTGGTGTATGAGACAACTTCAGCCCAGCTATTTTGACTCGTAAAGTCTATACCTTATCTCCTCTGGATTTGAATTTGAATTTGTAACTTCTTAAGGTTCACATAAATATACTTTCAAGAGAAGAAATTTATGAAAAATAAATAAATTGTTTTTTATCAAATTACACCTTAAGAAATTAGGATTTGAACTTGTGACCTCTTAAGAGAAAACGCATGTTCTTAACCATTAGGCCCACATAAATGTATTTTTAAGAGAAACAAATCTCTGAATAATAAATAAATTGTTTTTCATCAAGTGTGGTTGTTTGCTCTACAACATAGTATGTGGAAGATGTTGAGGGGTTAGCTCAATTAAAAAAAAATTAAAGTTGACTTAATTAAAATAATAATAATAATAAATACAAATAATGTAAAACTTGACATAGAATGAAATACTTAAAAAAAATTTACACTTTAAGAAATTAAACCCCTACAATCTAAGTTTGATTTAAAAAAAGTACAACTTTGTCATATTTAACATGATTATGTCATTTTTGAATTATTATTCATTGTTAGAAGTTTGTGGATGCCACATAATATGCATAATAAATTCTATAAAAATGAAATAATTACAATATTAATAAGGGTTACATAGTTCTTAATTCCTTATAATTTCTTTTGTTTTCAAGATGACATTTAAAAAATATTAATAACAAAAAAATATTTCAATGTCAATAATTTTATATACAGAGAGAATACTTGAAAGTAAAATAATTTTATATATAGAGAGAAAATAATTGAAAGTTAAAGATTTATAATTCAACCTATAAGTGCTTTTTACTTCCTAGTACAAGGAGGGAGATGTGTAATTCCTTTGAAATGCCTAATATGGTGTTGACAAGTGGCAATTAAAGAAGTATTAATTATGACAAAAAATATTTCAATGTGAACCATAAATAAAATATTTTAATGTCCACATTTAGTAAAATATTTCAATATTGATGACCTTTTCCAAATGATCCATGGTGAATAAGTATTCCTCAAAGGACTACATGGTGATGTGGGGTTTCTATAGGGAGGTTGATCGTGCATCTTAGATTGATGTGGGTCAGTGCAAGTTAATGATGGTATTTCATGACGAGTTAGTGAGAATGCAAACCTAGAAAAACAATAATCTCTTAACTTGGTGGGATTATTCAAGGTACTTTTACAATGAATTTGAATATGGTGTAAGAAAATGAAACCTAGGAAATTGAATTAGATTTCCGAATATACAACTTTTATTCATAGAAATTGTGAATAACTAGGTCAAATTTGATTTTTTCTAACAGTGGTATCTTATATTTCCAACAAAATATAAGGTATATGTTTTTTTTTTAGATTGTAGGTCTCGGCCTCCTCTAGTGCCGCATATAAATTATTTGAGAGATGGTTAAGATGAAAAATATTTATAGGAGAAATAAGAGGTATGTATTCTAGGATTTTTGATATATTTCAAGACAAAAATAGATTAAAAATAGTAAACATTTTTAATTTTGTTTTTAAGAATGTATATTTGGAATCTGTACAACCAACTCTATCTATCTCTGCAGTTTCGTCAATAATTGAATTGTGTAGCCTATAGAAAAATAACGTCAAAGGCAGAGATATGGAGAGGAATTTATAAAAATGGAGGTTTTTATGTATTTGGAGACCAAATCACTAGGTTTGTCATCCCAAACCTAAATATGAGGCAACCAACTCAACAAACACGTATGTTAGAGTTGTGACTCCTACCAATAAAAAAATGAAATTCAAATAGTGCGCACACACGCTTTAGGAACTCACATGCATTCCTAAAGTGCATGCCCGTTCCTAAAGCACACACACATTATTCACAATAGGAATGCGTGTGCGTTCTTGTTAACACAAACAATTCTCTCTCTCTCTCTCTCTCTCTCTCTCTTCCCCACTCTCCCTCCCTCCCTCTATCTTCCTCTCTTTCTGTCCGACCTCACTCTCCCTATCCCTCGCTCACTCCCCCCCCTCTCTCTTCTCCCTCTTACCCTCTCTCCTTGTGTCCCTCTTCCCCCCCTCTCTCTCTACCCCATTGTTTCTCCTCTAATATCTCTCTACCCCACTCACTCTCTTCATCTTCTCTCCATGTTCCTCCCTCTCCCACTCTCTCTCTCTCTCTCTCTCTCTCTCTTCCACTCTCTCCCCCACACTCTCTATCTTTATCTCCTACTTTCTCTTTCCTCCCCTCTATCTCTTCGTTCCCCTCTCTTTCTCTCCCTCCCTCTTTACCTCTTTCTCCCTAAATATCTCTCCCCCCCATCCTTCTCTCTCTCTCTCTCTCTCTCTCTCTCTTGATTCCTCCCCCTCCCTCTCTCACCCCACCTTTCCCCTCTCTCCCTATCTATCTCTCTCCCCTACTCTCCCCCTTTCTCTCTCTTATCTCTCTCTGTCTGCGTCCGTCCCTCCCCCTTCTATCCATATCATATCCATCTCTCTCTCTCCCACCTTCTCTCCCTCTCACATTCCCTCTCTCTCCCTCCCTATCTTAAATCTACCCCTCTCTCCCCCTCACTCTATATCACCATCTCTAACTCCCTCCAAAAATCTCTCTCCCTCTCTCTCTATCACTGACTCACTCTCTCTCCCCTCCTCTCTCACTCTACCCATCTATCCCTCCGTCCCTCCCTCTATATTACCCTCTCTCTCTCTCTCTCACTTGTTGACCTCTCTCTCTCTCTCTCTCTCACTAACTCACTCACTATCTMCCCCCCTCCCTCTTTATTTCCACCCTCTGCCCCTCTCTACCTCTCTCCCTCTTTCCCTTTGTATCTGCCCCACTCTCTCTCCTCCTCTCACCCTCCCTCTATTTCTCTCTATCTCTCTCACATCCCCATTGCCACATTCTTTCTCCATTTTGTCCTTCCTTTTATCTCTCTCTCTCTATCTCTCTCTCTCCCCTTTTCTCTCTCCCACCACTCTCTCTCTATTTCATTCACTCTCTCCCTTCTCTCCTTCTCCCTCTCTCCCCTACCTCTACCACTCTCTCCCTTATCCCTCTCTCTTTCCTCCTCTCCCACTATCTCTCATGCTCCCCACCTCTATCTGTACCCCTCTCTCCCTTCTTCCTTCTATAACTCTCTCTCTCTCTCTCTCTGGCATTCTTTTCCTCTCTCCTTTTTTCCCTCTCCCAATCTACCCAAATCTTCCATCTCTCTCTCTCTCTCTCTAGGCCCCTTGCTCTATCTCTCCCTCTCACTCTCTACCTATATCCAGATCTCTTAGGTTCCCTTCTCTCTTTTTACCTCTCTATATTTCTCTCTCTCTTCCTTTCTATCCCTCTCTCCATGCCTCTCTCTCTCTCTCTCTCTCCMCCTTCCTCCCTCTTTCTCTCTCTCATCACCCTCTCTCTCTCTCTCCACTCTCCMCCCCTCTCTCCCTCTCTCTCCTTGCCTCCATATATCCTTCTTTCCCTCTCTCTCTCCCCATATCCACCTCTCTCTATACCTCTCCCCTACCCCCCCTCTCTCTCCCCCCCCTCTCACTCCCTTCCTCTATCTCCTCCTCTCTCTCTTGTGCTATATATCCCCTCTCTTGAGAGATAAAGATTGACAAATGGGGAGAGATTGAGATAGCGGTATATGGAGTGTGTTGTAGGAAAATCCCCCTGTGGATAGGTGAATTCCATCTTGGATCTTAGACCCCTATGACCAAGACAGAAAAATGCTAACGTTGAACACGAAAATTCCTTTAAACATAACTAAAATATTTAATAGAGAAGAAAAAGAGAGTATGAGTACCATTTTACGACGTTTGTCCTCACTCAGTCCAAGTTGAGCCTTGATCTCCAAGCCTTTCAATAAGTCTCGCAATCGAATAAACAACGACGAAAAATCATACTTCCTATTCTAGCATGATTAGTTTAAATCTAAATTTATCCAAAGAGACAAGCCCATGCAAATGCACACACACTTGAAGGAAATAGGCCAAGCACATGTATTAATGAGAACTCAAAAGATATACTTACAAACCATTGATGAATTCGTAGTAGCCTCTCCAAGTTCTCCTCGTCCAACCCTTGCACAAAGCTCCCAAGACCATAAGTTTGATACCTCCAATTTGATTCATTCCTTATGAGATCATAAGTTTGGTATCTATAAACTTCTCCATTCCCTCCTCCTCCTTGGAAAGCCCTCATTATATAGGATTTGGAGGCTTAACCACCATGGAGAAGATCTCTCATCAGATCCACTAAAAAAGGGATCTCTAAGATATTTAGGGATAAAATATTTCTTAGGGATTTTAGGGAGGAAATATCTATCAAGGATTTTAACTAGGAAATATTTCAACCATCCATGAGATCCTCCACCTTCCCTAAAAAATAGGAAACCAAATGTGAGGTGGATTATCACACTTAATTACTTTATTTTTCATGAATATTAATAATAATTCATGTGCACTTGGTATTTTGGCCTTCATGTAATATATCCCTCCTCCACATTGACTAGGGATTGTGACATAGGTTATTCCATGGTGGCAAGGTGCATGCGACACTTATATGACACTTACGACACTTAGGGCGAGGTACCTAGGTGTGAAAATTTCACGTGTAATAGAATGCCCCCTAAAATGTGAGGTCGAAAGAGAGAACGATGACTGAAACACTTTACAAATATTTAATGCAAGGGTGTGGAGTTGGAGAACCTGTAAGAAGCTACAAAGAATTACCATCAAACAATATTAATATATGTTCCATTTCTGAGGCACGCATACCTATGCTTGGAAGACGATATGACTCAAAGCATGACCATCGACCAATGCACTGCAGATCCATGAAAAATATTGACTAAGCATATGGCCACCAAAGATAGAATGTGGATCCATACCTCCATGACATGAATTGATCGTAGCCACGAAAAATACACAGTGGAGCTACGAAATGATAAAACATAGCCACATATCAATACAATGTGGATCTATGTGACAGTCTATATCAGCATGCTCAAATGATCTCCTTTGTAGCCTGGGAAAAACAATTAACAGAGTGAAAGCTCAACCCAGGGTCTTCATCCCATTCCCGATGTGGTACAAATATAACCATGTGAATAGATGTTTTGATGTCGAACATGGTAAAAACTACTTGATTAAAGGTCATTGAGGTAAACTGTTAACAAGTGCAAGGGAAATCACCAATGATGTCAATGACTCCCAAGGTACCCTAGTACATTCGAGCGAATGTGAATAAATGAGCTGAAATCGAACATTCATGGAATCATTCGATCAGAGGTCAATGATGAAAACCTTCTGTCGAAAGGCGAGGAGGATTTCCATTGAGGCATGTAGGTCCCAAGGTACTAACTGGTTTCTAATTCTAATTCCTCGATGATGTGTTGAAGTCGACAGGAAAAGACTCATCGAAGGAGGGCCTTGATGTATCCCCCATCAACGACACAAAACTGACATATAGATGTAATATGGTGAATCAAATGAGTATGGCCTGACATAGGAAATGGAAACTGGTAATACTTCATATGGATGGTTTGAAGTGAAACTTCCCTTGAAGGTGATGAGGCACAACAACTGACTTGACAACATTGACTCGACGAGTACCAAAATGTAATGTGATGACAATAAGAATACTCTTCGACTTGATGAAAAAGTATGGAAACACATGGAATTGGTATGACTCAGAGACAAGAAGATTACCCAACTGTAAGATGAGACGCAAACATGTGCCATGTTCAAGGGTGAAAAAAGTTGCCATAAAGGATTCTCAAAAACTTGACTTACTTCCTTTAATTTTCCCCCCCACCCAGATATATGAGTACCTCTTTTTAATTTAATGAGCTTGAAGAGGGTAACACATGCTCGATATAACTCACCTTCGGTAAGATCCTCTTCCTTTGTTTAATGAACTAGAAGAAGTAAGGGTTTGTTCCCATATGGGCCCTTCAATGTGTAGTTTAGCGGGTCCAGAGAAGGAAAACTCGGTGGTTTTTCATGTTTAGAGAGTCTGAAAAGAACTTAAAGGCAACTCCATGGTTGTCCTTTTTTGTGATTTTAGTCTCGCAAGGCTGAAAAATAGATAAACTATCACTCAAAAGACGCCCTTTCAAACCTTTTAATGAGTGTGAAAGGAAGCAAGATCACTCATCAATATTTTCATGTTTAGAGAGTCTGAAAAGAGATTAAAGGAGACTCCAGGGGGTTCCTTTTTCATATAAACTTTATGAGTCTGAAAAAGTGATAAAAGTATACTCGGTTACATTCTCATGTTTTTTTGAGCACGAGAAAGAACACAGACTAAGCTCAGTATTGGTTTCATTTTTACACAAGCTTGAAACAAAATTAAACAATGCTTGAAAATTCCCAACGTAAATTCCAAAGGTTGGGATACCCATGGATGGTTGGTACTCTGCCCCCAGCTTGAAAAGATAGTGGCATAAATCTAGAATGATAATAAAAGGCTGGAGACATGCCCCCCCAAGCTTCATTTCATTCATTGACTTTGAGGTTGTCACCAATTTCTGTACTAGATGGAGAAAAAGGATACGGGTGGATGAAATGAAGGTTCAAATAAGAGACCTAATGAAAGACTTGACTCGACATCTACGAGATCTATCTAAAGACTCGACTCGATATCTATGAGATCTAGAGAAAGACTCGACCTGATGGGAGAGGTGACTGTTTCATTTTTTAATGATCTTGTCACGAGAAAAGAACTATGCTCAGAGCTCCAGGTTGAATCCCCAGATTTCTATTTCCATTTTTAATGATCTTTATACAGAGAGGAAAAACTATGCTCAATACCTCTGTTTCATTTTTTAACGAGCTTGCCACAGAGAAGAAAAACTATGCTCCTAGCTTCTGTTTCATTTTTTTAACGAGCTTGTCACAGGAAAAGAACTATTCTCAGAGCTTCAGGTTGAATCCCCAGATTTCTGTTTCATTTTTTAATGAGCTATCTACATAGAGGAAAACTATGTTCAAGACCTCTATTTCATTTTTTAACGAGCTTTCCACAGAGAAGAAAAAATATGCTTGTAGCTTCTGTTTCATTTTTTAACAAGCTTTCCATAGAGAAGTAAAACTATGCTTGTAGCTTCTGTTTCATTTTTTAACGAGCTTGCCACATAGAAGTAAAACTATGCTCATGAATTATTGATCATGGCTTCCAAGAGGATAATGCTCTAGAAGGAATACATGTCAAGGGACAAACGTCAATAATGGGTTCCAAGAGATCTTCACTAGATGGAAGAGAATCACTCTGTAAAGAATACATGTTGACGAACTCGATAGGGGTAGGTAGATCTGGCTCTAATATCCCTATCGAAGAGATCACCATGTCAACTACCAGATCTAAGTCACAAAAGGATGAGCTTACAGTGAGAGGCTCATCTTCATCGATAGTTGAAGGCATGGGAGATAACGGCACATAATTGACCTGTGGCGGGGGCGATGCCGTCTGCATATAAGAACTGTTTAGGGAGGTCATTGGGTTGGTAATCAAGTCAGGACTAATGCATGAAAGTTGATCAATAGCCACAATTCTTCCATCATGAGGGAAATATATCACATGAAAAAGAGTGGACACAATAGCTTTCATGGCATAGACATAATATTGCCAAAGGTAAATCAAAATCCAAGGGGTCCCGAACTACCGTAACATCAATAAAGACAGTTTTCCCTCCCCAAGTTATAGGAAACTGAGGAAAGAATCCTAAAGGGTGACTGGTTCTTCTATTAAAAGCTAACAGATTCTGTGTAACTGATAGAAGATGAGGATAACCGAAATCTTGCAAAGCAATAGAGGATAAAATACTAACAGACACACCTTCATCTATCAGTGTCTGAGAAACGACCCAACCACAAACCTATACTGTAATCTTGAAAGGAATGTGAGAGGGAAGACGAGGTCCAGTTAGTGCACCCCAATAAAAAAGGATGGACTCATTACTTGGAGGGGGTTTCGTGAGAGAAGGAGGAATGTCCCCCAACACGGTATATTATGTATCAACGAGAAAAACGTGGGTAGTATCAATTTGACTCTCTAGAAGGAGATTAGGATCAACCAATGATAGGATTGGGTCGACCACTTGGGTTTTATTATCCAAGGGGAGAATGGGGTCGACAGATAGTGGAATCAAATCGACCACTTTGGCACTCTTCATAGGAGGAGTGGGATTGACCGATGATGTAAACGAAGAAACCACTTTGGCACTCTTCAGAGGAGGAGTGGGATTGACCGATGATGTAACCGGAGAAACCACTTTGGCATTCCTTAAGGGAGGAGTGGGATCGAATGATGGCATAACTGGATCAACCACTTTGGCACTCCTGAAGGGTGGAGTAGGATCGATCGATGATAGAACTGTATCGACCACTTGGGTTTCACTCTTTAGATGAAGAGTGGGGTTGATTGATTACGAAACTGGATCAACTAATTGGGTTTATGGTTCAATCGAGGATGAAACTATATTGACCACCTGATCAACCAGACTGACCAAGGATGGAACCAGATTGACCAGTCCATCAAATAATGATGGGTCGGGAGAAACATTATGATAACCAGTTGGAAGTTTAATCTTTTCCAAAAGAGAAGAAGCCTTGTCCATATGAGGAAAAAGGTGAGAGTAATGATCACCTTCTCATAACATGCAAGGAAACTTGAGAGTTGTCTTCTTCTTACCAACCTTAACATCACTAGTTAACAGGGTGTCACCAACATGTCTAGCAGGGGCCGATGACGTGGAAGACCAAATTGCTAAGACCTTGGGAAAACCAGGGAAATCCCTCAAAAATTGGTCACCCTTACAAATACTGCAAGGGAATTTGGGTTTCAGATTCTTCATTGTAGTCGCATAGACCTCATCAACGCTCCGAGTACGATTGACAATAGATGGTTTCTTGGAACCAACATCTGGTGTAGTTGGAGGTTTGGTCCCTTTCTACTTCTTCTTCTTCTTATCTTTCTGTTTCTTCTTCTTCTTATCAACCTGGATACTCACTTTAGAGCTTTCACTAGGTGATAAAGGAGAAAGGGAAGGAGACCTGAAGGGTGAAGAAGGAGAAAGGTCAACATGAGGTTGATGTGTGGGTGGAGTGCTTACATCTGAAGCACTTGCTGCATTCAAGATTGCCAGAGTGGAAAAAAACCATACTGCTAACCCAATTGTGAGTTCTGGAAGGCTCAAACTAGCAATGTAAGGAGGACCAATGTTTCCATAAGAAGGAAAAACAAAAGGTTCCCCCGGAGCAAGGGTTGCTCCATTAGTAGTTCTGGGAATTGACGCCATTAAACAAAGATCCAAACTAGAGTCTGCTAGGGAAAATAAACAACACACACTAAAAATCTAGGAAGCAAGAAAACAAACAAAACCTTCTCACAATGAACGCACTAGTTGGTGATGAAATCCAACGTCACGGGAACAATATAAGAAGGGGTTGAGATAGAGCGGGTGGAAAAGTTACGTTGATGACCTGCTTAATAGAATTACACCTTGGTGCAAGCTCCCACACATAATCGTGGGTATACCCTCCAAGGAGCTCGAGTGAGTTTGGCCAACGTCGATTCTAGGTACCGTGAAGACTTTCACCTCCATAGTCACCTCGTGTAAATACCCTAAATAGATAGGATACTAAGGTTACCAACTACAACAATGATGCTCGAGGAAACAATCGACAGTCCGATCCATGTGCAAAGGCAGGGTATCGAGCCCGAAATCAACTCGAGAGACTCCCACACATAATCGTGGGTATACCCTCAAGTGAACCCTAATAATACACACAATCTCTACACTAAGACCAACAAAGCAGGGTGAGTAACTCTGTTGGCCTTAATGTGACCTCATGATTGACCCTTGTGTTAGAAGGGCTTCCCAGGACAAAATGTAGTAAATGGATTTCACTTCTACCTAACTAAAGATTCTTTGTTTGTTTACATCTTTGGAAATTTATCTTTCACACCTATTCCAAAGCCCTACACCCTAAGTTAATGTAGTTTTTCTACCAGAAGATGTAAAAATTTATAATAAATTTTACTTTAGCACTTGATTTTTAAGGCTGTTGTTTACTCAAGAGGAAAATGGCATGGACTAAATGATGTTATGACCGACTCTAAACAATGCAGAGAAATGAGAATGAAAATATTTCACTTCGATGAAATCTATATTACTAGAAGGAGAAAATGTTTATCATTCCCAGATGCACAATGTCCCAAAATGCCAAAACCATACAATTTCGCTACTTCAAATGCAAGATAGTTTCACTACCCAAAATCAAGAATGCAACTACGGTATTTTTTTGATTCTAAAGTATAAATAAATAAGATGCAAATCCTTCAATTCTCCACAACTTTGAATAAGAAGAAAGAGTCAAATGTAGATGCAAAAGACACGAAGCGACAAAAGTTTCAAACAAAGCATGCACTCAAAGCAATGAGAACTGAAAGAAGACAAGTAGAATATTGTTATAACAAGAACTCAATAAAATATTTGACAACCAACAAGCATTCAAGGAGTATAAGAAAATGAAGAGAAGAGTCCAAGAAAAGACAGGGAGAAAGAGGAATCGCTCAAACTATCCCGACAAAACAAGCAGCTAGAAAGGGAAATTTCACATTTATGAAAAAGTTTCAAGTTCCAATCAATAAAATAGGGAGTCATAAGCACCAAATATCAACCTAAATACCTTCACAAACCAACATACAAAGTCTGTGTAAATACTTCCACAAAACAGGCTTAGAAAATCTGAGCAGAAAAAGGAAAAAATTGCCCAAGAAGGAGACCAACGCTCCCTGTATCAAGGGTACAGAGCATTGAAAAACTACCTAAATCAATTTATATGAACGCTAGCTCTCTTATAGACCCTACAGAGGGGCGTTGATCCACCCAAAAATTAAAAAAACAGTAAAAAAAATGAAGAAAAAAATTGGTGAAATTGCTAGTGAAGATGGGAGAAAGGTAATGGATCATAAATAAATAGTAAAACTGATCTAAAAGGTGGGAAAATGGCAGGGAAAAACCAAGGAAATAAAAATCTATGTCAATCCCCAGTGGAGTCACCAATTTCTGTTGTAGGAAAATTGCTCTGCGGACAAGTGAATTCCGTCTTGGATATTAGACCCCTATGACCAAGACAAAAAAATGCTAATGTTGATCACTGACATTCCTTTAAACATAGATAAACTATTCAATAGATAAGAGGAAGAGAGTATGAGTACATTTTTACAACATTTGTCCTCACTCAATCAAAGTTGAGCCTTGATATCCGTCTTTCAACGAGTCCTGCAATCCAATAAACAACGATGACAAAGCATACTTCCTATTCTACCATGATTAGTTTAAATCTAAATTTATCCAAAGAGACAAGTCCATGCAAATGCACAACAAATTGAAATAAACATGCCAAGAACATGTATTAATGAGAACACAAAAGAGACACTTACAAACCATTGATGAAGTCGCAACAACCTCTCCAAGTCCTCCTCATCCAACCCTTGCACAAAGCTCCCAAGACCATAAGTTTGATACCTCCAATTTGCTTCCTTCCTTATGACGCCATAATTTTGGTATCTCTAAACTTCTCCATGCCATCCTCCTCCATGGAAATCCCTCATTATATAGGATTTGGAGGCTTAACCAACATGGATATGATCTCTCATCAGATCCACTAAAAAAGGGATCTCTAAGATATTTAGAGAGAAAATATTTCTTAAGGATTTTAGGGAGGAAATATCTCTCAAGGATTTTAACGAGGAAATATTTCAACCATCCATGAGATCCTCCACCTTCCCTAAAAAATAGAAAACCAAATGTGATGTGGATTCTCACACTTAATTACTTTCTTTTTCATGAATATTAATAATAATTCATGTGCACGTGGTATTTTGGCCTTCATGTAATATATTTCTCCTCCACATTGACTAGGGATTGTGACATAGGTTATTCCATGGTGTCAAGGTGTATGAGACACTTATGGCACTTAGGGTGAGGTACCTAGGTGTGAAAATTTCATGTGTAACATAGTGCAAGAAAGAGAGGGGTGGATGAGAGAGAGAGAGAGAGAGAG
>JZKD02S2418630.1:840000-856045 GCA_000966675.3 Picea glauca | reverse complement strand
CACTTTTTTGGCCACCAACTTCGTGCACTCACCCATGTAGGGTTTCTATAGGTTATGTGTGAGATACTAGGGTGATAGTAATTATTGTATTTCTCTAATTAGAGGTTGCAGAAGTGGTTGGTTATATGCATGGAACCTTTTGATAGGAATCATAAAATTTGACGATGGAGAAATCCATCATATTGCATATACTTTTAGATTAAGTGGGGAAATGGCCTGCATTTTAAGCATCTAGTTTGATACTTTTTCATCTATGGAAATGGATTTCCATATGCAAAGTTCACCACACTTTTTTATTGAATAAAAATATCTTTAGGAAGTAGTATGTTGAGTAAACGAGCTACTTATTTTATTAATTGTATATAGTTTTCAATTTTTTTTATGGACCTAGTAGTGAAACCCTAAAAAAGTAATTAATCACGGTCTTATATAGGTTAAAAATGAACATTTATAAACAAGATAAATTAGAAAGAATAATTTATGGGGATATAAATCACGAAAGAATGGAATTAGAGGCACCTCTTCTTCTAATTTATGATTGATCAACGTGTTTTGAGTATTGGAGGAATTTTATGATCCAACAACCTTTAGGTTAAACAAAGGAACAAAGACAAGATCATATTACAATCCATGTATTGTAGAAAGTGGTGATGAAAGGAGTGAAGGTACTGATACGATAAATATGGGTTTGAATTTCTAGTAGGGTTTCTGCATGAACAACAAGGGTGGACATAGTGAAAACGTTTCATGGAAGATTTCAAAATTAGACCACATAGAAGGTAGAATGGGGTATGAGAAGGAATTTTTTGACTTCACTAATGCTCCGTTGTCTGGTGACCTTTATTATACATCTAAACTCATTCTTAGTGCAAAACTAACATAATTGTGGTGTCCACAACATGCTTAGAGGCATTTTATAACCAATGTAGGCCCAATGTGGTGGCTCAAAGACTCATCCATGGAACTTGAGCATGAGAAGAAAGGTTTAGGGTTATAGGATCTTGTTTCTCTCCTTGAACTATATTCATAGACCCAAGACCCATCCATGGTGCCCAGAACATCATATTGCACCCATATCCAACTCAAGAGTGATAGACTCCTTATAGAGGGATCATCTTGTTGTTTCTAGGTGTTTTTCATGGTGTTTGAGATCGAGAAGTATTCACTTATGGATTAAGGTTGTTACTCCCCCTGACCATGTTTATGCATTGATACACATTTCTAGTGAACAAAACCTACTCATGGTGCATGTGTACCACTCAAAGGTCAAACACCCTTTGAAAATTTCCCATATGATGTTTTAAGTGCATTTTTCAAATCTATTGGTCTCAAAAAGTTTCAATAAGATCATAAAACACTTTTTTTCAATCCTTGATGATGGTTAAGGCCTTGTAAACCATACATGCCCTTGTGTGGTGGTTTGAAGATGTGTTCATGGTGCTTGAGACTAAGAAGATATGTTTAAGGCCCAAGGTTGTTGTTTCCCTCTCTTGACCAATGTTAAGGGGATGATGATGTTGTTTCCCTACTATGAATATGGTCAAGTCCTTGATATCCAACCATGATTCCCGAAACATATTAATTGGAACCATATCCAACGTCTCCAAGGACAAAGACCCCATAACAAGGGATTGCGTCGCTATTTTTAGGTTGTGTTCATGGTTCCTGAGCTTGAGAAGGTTTAGTTAAGGATTGACGCCCTTGTTTATTTCATTCACCATGTTTAGTCATCCAAACCCATTTCTAGTGCCCAACACCTACTCATGGAACCTATATCCAACTTGAAGACTCACAAACAACCCCTACAAATAACTCATGTGTTGGTTTGAAGACTCATTCGAGGATATTTATCTTGATAATATTCAACAATATATTCAGGTGATTGTTTTTTTTCCACAACCATGTTCAAGACCCTGCAACCCATCCTCGATGCATAAAATATCCTAGTAGAATCCATATCCAACTTTGATGCCGAGACCCCCTAAACAGGATTTTTGTTGTGTCTTGTAAGTGTTGTTCATCGAGCTTGTGCCCAAGAATTAGTGCTTATGACCTAAGGCTCAAGTGTTTCCCTCCCTTAACCATGGTGCTTGAGCTTGATAAAGTTCAATTAGGTCTTAAGGCCCTTGTTTACCACCTTGATCATGTTTAGGCATCTAGACCTATTTCCAAAGCACAAAACCTACTCATGGCACTCATATTCCACTTGCATGATAAATAATACCAACCATGGCCTCAAGAATGAATCATGTTGTGAGCCCAAGACACATTCATGTTTAGGACATTTGTCGTGGTTTAATCATGGTTCTCATATCCCTTGAGTAGGCCAAGATATCATACAAGGTTCTTGTGTAGTATTTACACATAGTAGGCATTTCTCATGGAAATTGAACCTAGCCAACATTATTTAGGGGATAAGACCTATTATCCTTCTCCCTTAACCTTGGTTAGATATAGAGACACATTCTTGGTGCACAACTAACCTAGTGATGGTTCTCATAGCAACCTTAGAGGTGTTTGATAACCAATAGAGGTTAGATGTGGATATTTAAGGACTCATCCATGGTTCCTAAGCCCGAGAAACAGGGCTTAGGGCCAATGTCTCTTGTTTCCATGGTGGTATGAGGACATTTTAACGATGCTTAATCCTAATAAGTATGTTTATGGCCTAAGGTTGTTTTTTTCCTCCCCCATACAATGTCAAGGGACTTAAGATGTTGTTTCCCTACCATAATTATGGTCTAGGAATCAAGACACATCCATGGTCCGTGAAACATATTAATGGCACCCATATCCAAATATTATGGAAAAGACCCCTTAGTTACCTTACTATTTAAGTGATAGACATGGAAGAACCTTAGATGTTGGTTGAAAGGATAACTAATGTTTTAAGGGTCGATTTCTAACTTGTTGTAACAACAACATGTGCACATTATTAGTGTGGGTTTGCTAATAATTCACATGCATTCCTACATGTATAATACATAAATAATACAAATCCCAACCTTATTGTCTTTGAAAACCAAGGCCTTGTTTGCAAAAACACAAAAAATATATAGGAAATACTACTACCAGAATAATTTTTTTTTAGTGTGAATGGGAAGACATCTCATGTCAAGTTCTTATTGCATTTACTCCTTGAGAACATGGGAAATATTTTAAATCAAGAAATAAAGTTTGATAGAAAGGATTAGTCCCCTGAAAATGTTACACTACAAGGAAAACACCTTCTGGAAAAGGTTTTTGCAGAGATTTTTAGTGTTACAAAATTTAGAAAAAAAAAAAAAAAACCTTCACTACAACCTCCTCTATTGATTGTGGAGGTTTTAACATATAATCCATATAAATAAAAATAATTGGGCGGGCGGATGTTGTTGCGTTTTTTTCTTCTTTCAATGCTTTTATTGTCAAAACGCATCGGTGTGCCATTAAATAAAACATACTGGTGCGTACCCAAACATAAAATGCACTGGAACGACCTTACATAAAATTTCCTAGAACATGGATAAAACCAAAAAAAGGACTGATGCACAATTACATATATTTTTGGTGCGAACATCAAACAAAACTACACCGGGCACCATTACATGAAATTCCCCGGTGCATACATAAGACAAAAATGTGTTGGCTCACCATTACATTACTGCCTCAGTGCTTACATATGAAACAAAGGCACCAAGATGGTTATTTTTTGTTATGCCTTGGATTCCCATTTTGTTGTATTCAACTCTGGTGCGCTTGTATTTTATGTCGGTCCCGATGCTTCTACAATTCGTACATTCCAGCACGTATACTAAATATAATGCCCCTATGCGTTTGTATTATTAAACACGTCGATGCATTTAATTTTTTTAAATCACCCATGCTATTATTATATTTAAATAACCGATGTGTATTTATCACATGCCCACCATATAACTTGAAAATGAGATATATTATCACAAATTTTGTGCACCGATAATTCCATATAATTAATATGTATTGGTGTTTTAGTATTCTTAATATGCGTCGGTGCATATAACCCATTTAAAATCCTCGATGTGTATATTATTTTAGACACCATTTTGTGAGTTCATAAAAATGCAATGATATGTGTATATTTTAATTAATTGGATTTTTTACAAATATTTTTTATGATCATATTGTTTTTTCTATTTTTGTTATTGCATTTTGATATAATAAAAACATCAATGCCTCATCCAAGGGATTACATATCTATTATTTGCAATAATGTAAATCATTCACATATTAATTAATCAGTTATTTGCAACAATGTAACTGATTCACATATTAATTAATCAACAATGCAACATTTTACAACATTTCACAATGCAATAAAATAACAAACCCATTTTATTATATATGAATTCGAGACCCATGGTCATGCAAAATGGGACAACGTAAAGGTCCACAATAATCAAAATGGAACCAATATGTAATCGTTATAGTTATTGGTGACATGTACTCATGCAATTGGGACATTATATCCACTACATTAAGCATAAATATCCCTAATTTTTAGAGACCGATATTACAAAACGACATACAAATTGCACTAACATTCAATTATATTGATTGTTATTCATCACTTGAATTTCAATCATTGCTCGAGTTGTGTGCATCCCTCATTTCTTGATCAATTATAGGTGATATTGTACTTTGATTATCTAAACATATATTTTCTTGCTCGACTTCTTGTTAACATTCCAACTGATCTTGTTCCATCTACAAACATAGAAATAAAGCGTAATAAGTAAATATAATTTTATAATATAATATAATATACATGATTGCGTAAATAAAAAAAGCGTACCATAGCAATGATTGATTCATGAACCATACACATCGTTTCAAAGCCTTGCCTCATGCCGACGATCACAAGATTTTCTGCTGGCTCCTCTCCATACTTTGTTTTTTGCATGTTTAATATGCCATGACAAAGCATAGTCAATATAATTAATATAAAGGTTTCTTATTGTTTCATTAATTATAAAACAAGGGAAGTTAAACAACATAGCTACTTACAAATTGTCCAATTAAACCTTGATACTTCAACATATAATCACAACCTTTAGTTTATCCAATGTTGATCAATTGTTTGGTTGGATCTCCACCTATTAGTAGACATCCATGGATCAATGAAAATTAATTATTCAAATATAAATATCACAACAAATATGAAAATTTAAGTAATGTCGAAAACATAAGTACTCACAAACTTTGTGATCAACCCTTTTTTTCCTTGTCATCCTGTCTTATGTGTTGATTGTGTTCCATTTTGCTTTCTTTTCCGTTACAAAACAATTGAAAATTAGTATTTAATATGACAAATAAATTCGATGTACATAAAAGAATAAATGAATGATCACATACCTTTGATGCACGTTGTTGTTGGGATGCATCCTCCTGTGATGAAATTATGTTAATTTCTTTTACCATATCCTTGTACACTCTTTTGATACCGACATGTATTGTATTTCCCATCATTTCTTGCTTGGAATTTTCATAATCTTCATGAAAAATGAAAAAAACACTGATTTTTTTTAAATGGACATGAAAGTAAATATAACAAAACAAATTAATTTGACAATTATTGGAACATATTATAAAAAAACATGTTTAGTAATAATACCTTTTATATGACTCTTTTTTTTTATTGTAATTTTTTGCTACTGCAAGTCTCATGGATCTTTAGAACCACTTCTTGTAGTATACATATAATTTGATTCTTAGAGTCACTAGATTGTTTTTTTTATTACAAGTGGAAATTACATCTATATGTTCTTTCCACTATATCCCTCGAAACTCTGTAAAACATTTTCCCCCTCTCATTAACTTCAATCACCACTCCAGATGAACTGATGACCAAGACGTCATCATCATTTACATCCTTAACAATTTTTTTCCTCTTAGGATGGGATTCCATTCCCTCACTCTTGATCACTGCATAACATTAGAAAAAGTGAAATCAAGTGTTTAAAACTTGTTAGCGATTGATGTTAATAAATTCGTTTTTAGTAAAAGTCAAAGGAAAACTTAATATCGGTACCTTTCAATCTACATGTTTCCTTTCTTTGCAACATTTCCATAAAGATTTTATGCTCTTTTGCACTTAGATTGTGAACAATCTTACCGAGTTTCTTCAATTTTTTTCTCTGCATGACACACATTAACTAATACACACATCATTGATTTAAACTTACAAATATTTCAAATTATATATTAACTTTTTAATAAAACTTAAAGAACTTGTGTGACTCTCTTCTTGGGATGAGATACCATCGTGCTGAATACACTAAGATGTTTTAATTTAACTTCTATCAGTCATATTATATACAAAAAAATAGGAATCATTAGAAATAAAAATTGTGAAATTTTTATACAATCTACTATTTTGTTGTGGTTCATTAAATAGAATGCATTGGAGTGTCAATCATATACTCACACCAGGGTAAAAAAATGAAGATGGGTAACACTTTCATGACAATCGGATCTCAAAAATTCCTAGCGACAATTTTTTGGCCGAAAAAATGTTGCTAGGAATTATTTTTGGCCGAAAAAATGTTCGGCCGAAAATTTGCACGTCAAATTGAACGATGCCCTGACGGTGCCCTCGAAATTCATGTAAAATGTTTTTTAGATGAATTATTTTCCTGCGGTAAGAATATTTCAGCCAAAATGTTTATTTTTAATGGATTCTGTTAAAATCTAGGTTTCAGCCGAAAGATTATTTTGGCCGAAAACATGAAATTGGGACTGAAAACAAAAACCAGTGAATTTCCCCAAGCTTACCTGATTTCAGAGGTTGCAGACTCCTACAAATACTGACAATTTGGTTTCGAAAATGACACCAGCATTTCCAAAATTGAATCTACTTTCAATTCCTATAATTTGTTTTCATTTTCTTTATTTTTATCTAATTTTATTTAATTGTTTAAAAAAATCACTGCATAATATTTTCAGCAGACATCATGATTTGGTGAAATGAAATATCAGTATCTCTAAAAATATACAGTGAAAAATTTAGTAAAAAATATATTCATAATCCTTAAACTGTTCTTTTCAAAAGGGTATATTTAGATTTTAGTTTTAAGTAAAAATTAAGATAGATACAAGGTGTAGAAAAACATGTGTTTAAAATCTGGAACGTTTTCATCTTGGTCAACTTCAAAAAATCCTAGAAATTATAATATTCATCCGTTAGATTAAAAATTATAGTCATAATAAAATAGAGTCTATGTAGATTGTTGCAGTATATTTCGTTTCTTAAAAACATAAGTTTAATAATAGATACATTTTTGTAGAAAAAAGTTACTCATTATCATTCCTCTCATGTTTAAGGAACATACTGTTAAACAATTGTCAAATTGACATATCAAATCGTGATAAAAAAATATTGAAAAGTAGTCATTGGAAAGATAACAAAATTCTTCACAAATTTTGTTTTTACTGTAAAGTGAAATTCTAAATAAAAAAAATACTATTGTATGCCGGAAATTGAAGTACTTGTGAAAATATAGTTTTTTTTCTCATAAAACAAGCAAAAGTGTAACCCATCTTCATGATTTTATCCACTAGTAAGTATTATTAGTCATTGTGCACCGTTAACCCGTACACATATGATACAAAATCAATACTATTTACTTTTCGACCAATCAATGCTTTTCACAGATATATGCATCCTAGTGCGCTTTTAGATACAATGAGCACTGGGTCGCTACCTTTATACTATGCACAATGAAGCGACTTTATTGTATAGTGTGCACCACGTACCACAAAAATATTAAAAAAAAAAAATCATTGATAATGACAGGGTTGGAAAGGTTTGGGATCTGATGCAATGAGTGGTATCGTTGCAACTGATACCAAATTCCCCATATGAAACTAAATAAACCCTATAAAAATTTATTGCTTTAAAAAAAAACCCTAAAAAAATCTATTGCTTACAAAAATAAAACCTATTAAAATCTATTGCTTAAAAAAGAGGGGAACAAGAAAAAACAACAAGAAAGCTATGAATTCCAATACCAAAGGTAAAGATGAAACCCTTATATATTTTTTAACATGCATTGAAAATAGTTTGAATCAAATAGGGAAAGATTGAAATGATCAGTGGAATGAAATCACATACATGAAATTTATTCTTTGTAGATTTCTATGTTCCCTATGGATCCCTTCCATTTTTGGCTCTTCAAAAATATCCAACCACTCCAAAGTATTTCATGGTAAATATCTCTTCCACAAATCTTCCCTCTAAATTCTACCAAAAAAATGAAATAATGAATAATGTTTTCATTTATAAACAAATACATAAAAAAAAAATGAAATTCCCTCTCTTTTTTCTCTATGTTTTTCAATTTGTATGTAAAAACACTTATTCAACTATATATTTTAAAAAATAAGTTTTTTGTCAAATCGGTGCGCCTCACCGATTAGTGCGCCCCGATGAGTATATAGTAAAAAACACATTGATACCAATTTTATCGACAAAATATAAATTCATACCTCCATTATTAAAATTTACCGATGTTTTGGTTTGTGGAGGTTTTAACAAATGTAACGGTCCAGTGTGTTTCATATTTGGTCCCACCAATGCATTATATGTGTGTGTGTGTGTTATAAAATAAAGAAAAGCACCGATAAATTGTAATATCATATTCATGCACGTATTGACGATGGTTTTGGCTTAAATCTTGGGAAAATAAGTTCAACAAATGACCAATGCTTAAGATTCCATCTCATTCCATTTCATTGCAAGTTTGTCAACTTCTCTCACACTGTTTGAAGTAAGTCTATATTTTATTTATAATTCATTTATCTAGTTGAATTTCTATCATTTATGCATGTGCATTTGAATAATTGTTCATTGAATTTTGTAGGATCATAAATTGGGGTAGAGTTTGGATGAGCAATTATATTCCACAAATGAAAAAAATTCACAATCTCTTATGAGGAGAAAGATACAACAAGAAAATGTTTGATGGAAATGGATAGCTTATTTACCCTACCAATTGTAACATGTCATCTTCCAGTAACCTGCAACCTGGGTCAATGGTATTACACTGTGAATTGGATCTCTTTTATAACACACCGGTGGTATCTGGTTGTTCAAAACATAAATTGTTGAAGAAAAACTCTCAATGTTTCACATTGTCTCATTATGTTAATGATCGTCCACCCAAAGTTGACGGTCTAATACCTCCCACTATGGTCAATAATCCAATAGGTGATATAGAAAATAAATGGTGTAACACTTCCATATGCCCCTTTTTTGAAAATTTGGAAGCCAGATCAACTACATTTTGTCCTAAATTGGACAACCCACCTCCTTTTGTTGAGTCAATGGAGAGTCCTTATAATGAACGAAAGTATGATATCAATACTACCAAAAACATCACTACCAGGAGATTAAAAAAGTAGTATGATATAAGATAAAAAATGTCCAAGTACACACCAAATTCTCTTCAATTGTTTGAAGGTAGAAATGAATTCCCTCTTCCTATCCATCTATAAAGTAAATACCAAACCTGTTACAACCAATCTTTGTATGGCGCTTTGTCATTGTCCATGCCTGTGCTCGATGTTGGAACTAAATTATCTTTTTGTGGTAATAGTTATATGATTTCCAAGTCTAAAATATAGGTTGTAAATCTTGGGTTGTTTATCCTTTCACATGTATTTGTTCCTCTCAAACAATCAGTTGCACTTAAGCCATTTTGTGGTCCTCTTTATAGTCGGTCTAATTACTTGAATATTGTCAAATACAAACATATGATTTCCATGTATAGTATGCGCATGAATGGTTATGCTTATGGAAACTTTAACAAGAAAAATCTATTATATATCGAAAATCATCCACAAACTCATGGGAACATCATAGGGTTCATAAATAGTTGTAGAGCCTCATTATTTAGTGCAAATTATTCCTTTGAGGAACACTCTAATGAAAAAGAGTTCTTTATGAAAAATAAGGCATCCAAATTTATTTTTGTGCATGTAATACACAGTTTGTCTCCTAGTGACGAGTTGTTAATAAACTATAACTTTCATAAACCTCCAACCGCCTGTCAAAAATTCCTTGCATTGGGTCTACCTTTAGACGTTCCCTTGGGGTGTATGAACAAGATGATTGAGTAATTGTATTTTTTTATTTTCAATGGAACTAATGTAAATGTATTGCTTAATTTGACATTAGTTTTATAAAGTGGTTAGTTGCATGTTACAATCATTAAATCAAAGATGGGGACTAAGCTCCCTCTAACTTCTACACATGGACTTTTGTTTATTTTATTTATTGAGTTTGCTTAATATTTTTTTATATTTATATATATTAATAATGAACCTTAGTCATTAAAATCATTTCACACTAGGGATTGTATTAGGGCCTAATATGGCCCACATGTGAAAAAAAATGTATTTTCCTTAAATTTGATGTTTTAGGGATTATTCATGATGCAAAGGGCCCTATAATATCAAATACACTCACAAAAGGAATATGTAAATCATCACTTGGTTAAGGATCTCTTAGGATTAATTGTGGAGGACTGAAGATAGTTGTATATTATTTATTTGATAAGTCATATGTATTAATAAAATGATTTTGATTACATGATTACAAAAAATATTAGAATGAATATCATAAATTGTAGAATTTACATAGAACACTAATGTCATAGGATGCATGCACATTATGTAAAATTAAAATTTTTAGAAGGGAAAGTATCATATGTCCATGTTATATAATGACTTTATGTCAAATTTTATTTTGTCCTAAAGAACATGGTGGTGGTTGGGACTACATAAACCAATTAATTAAATTCATCATTTCCAAATCATTTATCATTGTGTTTCATTTTGACAATATTTTTAAAATAGTTTACACCGACTCATCTTTTATGAAACTGCATGCATCTATAGATCTATTTTTATGGATTCAAAATATATATTTTTATATAAATGTTATTATTTGATGAATTGCATGCATTTATAGATATATTTTTTATTAATTCCAAATATATATATATTAAAAATGTTATTGTTTCCTATTATTTTAATATTTTTAGTGTAATATGTATCATGATTTAAAAATACATGTCTATGTTTTTGCAATAAAATTTTAACACGAGCATTTTTAAAAATTTGACATTTTGACCTACACACTAAAATAAACATATTGATTCTATTAACACCTTTATTAAACAAAATTATTATTAATATAAAGTGAGGTGCATTTTATAGTCTAATATGACACTTATAAATCATCCCAATATAAACATCCCAATATAAACATCCCAATATAAACATCCCTCATAAACATCCCTTATAAATCTTTGGTGCCTCTCATAATTTAATGCATGGAATTGATCCTCTACCACTTCCTTAGTGCTCAACATCGCATCCACAGGGTCTTCACTTTGTGAACCTGTGACATAGCACCTTCGTTCATGGGATATTAAATAATACCCCTAATTTCACTAGATATTTATAAGTAGCTCCCAAAATATCTTTCTTGGACCCCCCTCCCAACACATCTCTCCAATAAAATAAACCCCTATTTTTACTAGATACCCCTTTTTATACCCCACAATACCTATAAACCCCTGTACGTCGCATCCCACCCCCAATACCTACAATATATTGACTTTATTTTTTATAATTTAAAAGCCCCCTTTATGAATGAACATGATAAGATATTGATCAACAAGGTGAAGCCCCGATGATTGCATCTCCTCCTCTGCAGACCGCTCAAATTTCTCCAAGATACAATCCTCATAATTCTTATATCCATAATATGAACTAGTGTCAATTCACTTGTAAATCACATACCTACACTTCCTCTTCTTCACCTCGAGGGGGCTTATCAAATATATCTTTGGGGATGGGGAGAAATTTCGTAGCCCCAAAGTATCTATAAGTAGGGATCTTTCTTGTGGCACTGAGCACATCAACTTCGTTCCCTTCCAAGTCCATGATCTTGACCCCTCATTGGGAATAATTAGGGCTCCCAAGCTCTACAATTAGAGCTTCCCAGTGCCCATTTTCGTTGTTCAACAAGAAAGAAACATGGTGGATGTATTAATTGTAACATTGTGTCAGGCTAAAAAATGGCATAAGCTCCATATTATATATCTAATAGAAGTTAAGAATCATATTTGGAAAAATAATTGATGACCCATAAGCTTTGTCAACATGCCTTATCACTAAATATTAATAATTTCCTTGGCCTCGACCTTCTATTCCATGATATCCTCACTCGTGTACTTACTAAGAAGTTCATCATGTTTATTCTTCTCCACAACCATATGCTTGATCGCTTTCTCATCCAGAAGGGGCACATGGGAAACAAACTCTCACTCTCTGCTATTGGTTTCCCTTGTCTCACTCTCCCATTTCTTTCACCACATCCTCATCTTCATCGAATAGGATTGGCTTAATGTCAATGACCTCATTTCTCTTGATCATCAACCTGGCCTCCCTCTAGATAGACTCGAGCATCTGCCACTCCATTAGTGCTCTGGTCCACATATCCTCCTCCGCGGGCCACTCAACTTTGTCCAATATATTGTTCTCATTATCCCTATCATCATAATAACTAACGCCAATTCACTTTTAAATCACATACCTAGACCTCCTCTTCTTTTCCTCGAGGGGGATTATTGAATATCTCTTTGATGCTAGGGAGGAATTTCATAGTTGCACTTGTGCAATTGATTTCTATAAGATGGCATGCTACAATATTCCAACAACCAATTTTACGAGTGCGGCTAGGAAATCCATCCTTGACATCAAAGAGATATTCAATAAGCCCCTCCGATGAAAACAAGAGGATGTCTAGGTATGTAATTTACAAGTGAATTGACGCCATTTATTATGGTGACATGGATGATGATAACAATATCTTGAAGAAATATTAGCACCCCACAGAGGAGGAGATGCAGGATAGAGTGTTGAGGGAGTGGAAGAGGATCAAATCTATCTAGAGGGAGGACAAGTTGATGATCAAGAGCGGTGAGGTCATTTCCATCAATTTGGTCCTATTCGAGGAAGATGAGGGTGTGGTAGAGGAAATGAGAGAGTAGGACAAGGGAAACCTACAACAAAGAGAGAGAAATTGTGTTGCCCATGTGCCCCTTCTGGAGAAGAAAGTGATCAAGTGTATGGTTATGGAGAAGAATAAACATGATAAAATTGTTAGTAAGTACACGGGTGAGGATCTCATGGAGGAGTAGGTCGAGGCTGTTGGGTTATGAAAAAGGTACAAATATCCTCCTTATTCACACAGTTTGTGATACAATATTGAGTGACTTTTCTGTTAATTAGGGATAAATAGAATGAAAAATGATTAATATGTCTTCTAGTGATATTATTGAAGTCATGATGAATGAATTCTAAAATACGGTTGGAATTGTTTGATTTTGTTATAGGCTTGGTTAAATATTGTCAAAACCGAAACAACAAAGGATATCTTGAAGATGCGTGAGAAATTGGAGGTTAAGGACTTTTGGTGCGAAAGCAGTTTTAAAGATGATTCAGTTTTCTATATTGTAACTTTATAATAGTAAAGAAATCCTGAGGATCTTCTGATCCTCAGGATGGCTTGATTTACTTAGATTATTGTATATATAGAGGATAATAGATCCTAAAAGACAATCTAAGAATTATGTTCAAGTATTCAGACTCAGAGTTACTCTGCACAAGCCGTTTTTGTGAATGATGTACAAGCTATGAAGTTAATAAAAGATTTGATTGTTTTCACCATTTCTATATACTGAGTTTCTCGTAGTAGTGCTTCTAAGGACCAAGGGCCCAGTCTAAAGGAGCTATTATTTCGGCTATAATTGTATCAGTTTGATTTCTGTTTTATGATTCAATTCCCTTTCAAAATAGTTAAGATGAATGCATAAGTGTGTTAATGATTCCATACGGTTTGCATACAGAAGATAGATATCTCTCGAGTGTTAATGATTGTTGATTCCAATTTCCATTACTGTAGTTTTCTGCTTGACAGTTCCTCATGTTTTCATATGCATTGTTCCTTTTACTTAAGATTCACATTAGCTGTTCCTTTTGAATAGGTTACAATTATCGTTCCTTTCAGTTAAAGTTACAATTTTTGTTCCTTTCCATTTAGTTATGATTGTTGTTCCTTACGATCAAATTACAATTGCAATTTCTTTCTATTATAATATTTCACTATTTCCTTTCCAACAATTCAATTCCTAGTTAATAGTCACTTCTGCAAGTCTTTACTCAAATTCAATAATTGCTTTTTAGTTAAATGAATTTAGCAGGTTAGCTAGTTCCTTTTCATTCACAACATGTTAGCAATTAGATTTCAATTTTGTTAAGTAAGATCTTAATCCTAGAATCTTTAAATGAACTTTTGAGGAACTTGATTGTGGATAAACTCAGGTTTTCTTTAGCTACGCGATTTTAGCCTCTACAAGCTATCTGCATAGACTTTGTTGATGTTCTTGAGATAAAAGACGAATCATCGGGTTGATAAATTAATGTTAAAGCTAAGGTTGTTTTAGGACATCTTTAGAGCCCAACATTTTGGCACCGTTGTCGGGGAGAATGTCAAAGGTAGCATAGATTGTGCCTCTGGACGACGAGGTATTGAAGACAGAAGGTAAGAACCTATGCAGGCAATAAGTAAGATGATTATGCCAACACCTACCTCCAGCTGACGCATTAAGAGGTTGCATAGGTATTTTTCTTTCCTGAATTTCTTTTTGCGTGAAGTGTGTATGACTAGGAAGAAAGATCTTGAAAAACCAAAACCCCCACCAAAAATTACCAAATCCCAGGGCTAAGTGCTCCCTGGGGGAAGCACTTTCATAGACGACATCGTCCAAAAAGTCGAATTGCAAGCTTCGGTTGGACCTAGGAAAGGATCTACCCGAATCCCTCAGGAAGCAGTCTCACCAACTACAACCCACGCTGAAATTCACAACAAAACTGAAGGGACTGAGAAAATCTTTCAGAGCACAAATATTCCACATCTCACCCCTTTAGAAGAGGGAAATTCTCGTAATCTAGAGAAAGGTGAAGGATAAACCAGCGGGGTTGCCAAGGTAGATCCATCACCACCCTCTGATCCTGAATCTCCTGAGAAAAGAGAAGGCATACCTGAAATCCTAGATAGAGGGAGTGTTACACGTCAAAATTGCTCAGATGGATAAGTGTCGCATTGTCCCTATCAGTCGTCGCAAGTGTCGCATCTTCCCTCCAACTTTTTCAAGTGTCACAAGTTGATTATTAGTGTCGCAAACAATGTTCAGACATGATGCCGTGATAACGACTCTAAGGAAGTACTTGTAACACCTCATATGACTGATTTGAAGAGCAAGAACTGATCTACTGGAATCACAGAACTCTTAACACCTGAAAGAAGCCCTGAAATAATGGTTTGGAAGGGGAACGCTCCTCTAATATAGCTGGAGAAGCGCTGACGCTCCTCTACCATGATCCAGAAGCGTTATAACGCTCTTCAGCCCTTCTGGAGGAGCGCTGCTCACCTTAAGAGCGCTGTCGCTTTCCCAAGGCACATCAGGAGTGCTATAATGCTCTGATACCCCTTTTGGGGGAGCGCTCCCTCTTCTGGGTCAATTTGTTAGCCCGTTGAGTCGAATGAGGAGGAGAAAATTCGAGATTAGAAGGCAGTTGTGCTCGAATTCTTGGTTTCATCAAAGATCCCTGATCCAAGGAGATGGTTCCTAACTGGTTCTAAACATAACTCAAGAGGTTAGGCCTTTCCCAACCTATATAAACAGGCTCCATGATGGTGGAAAGGGGGGAAGAACTGAACATATGAAACTTATGATCTTGGAGGAAACTGAGAGTCAGCCAAAGAGAAGTGATCAACGAAGATGCTGTTATCCAGGTTGTGGATCTTTCATGCAAGGGTTAGACGAAGAGGACTTGACGAAGCTGTCGCACTCGCACCTACGATTGTAAGCACTGCTGTCGTTATTCTCATTAATATGACAAGCTTGGCCTGTTTCTTTCTAGTTTGTGTTTGATGTTGCATAAACTTATCATT
>JZKD02S2418630.1:781238-806883 GCA_000966675.3 Picea glauca | reverse complement strand
TACATTAAAATACAGGTACTTGTGCACAAATGATTTATGCATAGTACTTCTTCAAGTACAACCCATTCCTGGGTTCACTCAAAGGGATACCATCGTAATCTACCAGCTCATATGCCCCTTTTTCCAAAACTCGGCGAACAATATAAGGACCTCGCCACATTGGTTCAAATTTCCCAGCTCCTAACACATCTCGATCCTGTTCATAGAGAAGAACAAGATCACCTTCGGAGAAAACGCGAGGCTTGAAATGCTTGTCATATTGTGCCTTGACATGTTTTTTCTGGGCTTCTATTACTAGCGTGGCGTCACGCCGAGTTTCGTCTAATCACATTAGATACAGTAGACGTTCTTCTTCAACAAAAGTGTTGGGTAAAAGTTCGACATCTAGCTTCAGAGAGGGTATCTCGCATTCTATAGGAAGAATGGCTTCCACACCATAGACTAATAAAAAAGGCATAAACCCAGTAGCGGATTTGACAGATGTCCGGTATGCCCACAATGCTGAAAACAACATTGTGTGCCAACTTGTTTTATGAATTCCTATCATCCGTCGAAGCATAGTTATAAGAAATTTGTTGATTTCTTTGACCTGGCCATTAGCTTGCGGATAATAGGGTGTTGAGTTATCATGGTGAAGACCTAACTTTTTCGTAAGTTCAGACTTCATAAAATTCCTAAAGTGACTACCGTGATCAGTGCCGATAGCTTGGGGAACACCAAAACAAGCTATGACGTGATTAAAAAGAAACAACGTTGCGGTCTTTCCAGTATTATCCAATGTCGACATCGCCTTGGCTCATTTCGTAAAATAATCAACGACTACAATGATGTAACCATGCCCCCCGACCGAGTGAGGGTGACAAGTCATGAAATCAATGCCCCATTTCGCAAAAGGACCAACTGAGACCACAGGGTGAAGAGGAGCAGGATGTGACCGAATTTTCTGATTGTAGGTCTAGCATGCATGGCATTTATGAACGACAGTAATGCAATCGTGAAACAAAGAAGGCCAAAAATACCCTGCGCGTAAGATCTTCTGGGCAGTAGCATACCTAGACATATGACCACCACATGCTCCGGAATGGCAGTCATTCAGAGCTTTCTCAACTTCGTCGAATGTTAAACAACGTCGAAAAACAGAGTCAATTCCCCGACGGTAAAGAGTATCCCCGAGGATAATGTATTGACGAGCTTGATAGCGTATGCGACGTCGTTCAGTACTAGAAAAAGTAGGTCGGAAAGTCTGGGTTTGGAGATATATAATGATATCCCCATACCAAATATCATCAGTGCTAATAAGGAAAAGAGATTCATTAGGTAATGAATCTACTGCTACATTTTCCGTTGCAGAGTGAGGAAAATCGCATATCAACTCAGCAAAAAATAAGGATTTCTTAGACTTGGCATGATCGAATTCCAAGTCAAACTCTTGGAGTATGACAATCCATTTGGAGTATTTTCCCCCAAGCAATTGACGTGTCAAAATATGTTGCATAGGGTTGCAATGAGAAATCACCGTAGTCTTACGTGAGAGGATATAATGCCGGAAACGTTGGACAACTTGAACGGCAGCCAAGGCCAGTTTTTTGACATGTTGATACTTGATTTCAGTTGGTGTGAGACTTCAAATCAAGTAGTAAACAACATGTTTATCGTGCACATCATCCTCTTGGACGAGAACCATGCCAATAGTATACTCCGAGGCAACAAGATAAAGGAAATAATCGCGACTGTAATCAGGAGGAAAGAGAAGCGGAGCTCCTGTTAGGGACAACTTTAAAGCTTCAAAAGCATTGTTGGCAACAATATCCTAGACGAACTCTGAATCTTTCTTTAATAGCCGCGTAAAACCACAAATTATCTCGGCGTAATTAGGGATAAAACGACGAAGAAAGTTTTCTTTCCCCTGCAAACTTTGCAACTGGCGCAGTGTAGAAGGAGGAGGGAGATTAAGGATCGCCTCAACCTTAATAGGATCCACCCGGATCCCTTGACGTGAAACGATAAAACCTAGAAGACGATCAGATTCTACACAAAAAACACATTTATGAGGATTTAAGCGTATACGATAGAATCGACAGCGAATGAAAATGGCCCGAAGGTGGGTAGGGTGATCGACTCTGCGCATAGAATGAGCGGGTAAATAGTCCAAATAGGGTTGAACGATATGCTTAATATCATGAAAAGCATATGACATAGCGCGTTGAAAAGTTGCGCCCGCATTCTTAAGTCCGAAAGGAAGTTTCCTATAGGCAAAAGTACCCCAAGGACAAATAAAAGCAGTTTTATGTTGTTCCTCGGGAGCAATGTTTATTTGATTATAGCCGGAGAAACCATCCATGAGAGAGAAGATTTCACTTCTGGCACAGTCATCGACAATCTGGTCGATGAAAGGGGTAGGAAAGTTGTCTTTGGAACAAGCTTTGTTAATATCCCTATAATCAACACAAACACGAATACTGCCACCTTTTTTGTCAATCGAGACAGGATTGGAAACCCATTCTGTAAGAGCCACTGGATAAATAAAGCCGGATTTCAAAAGTTTTTTAACTTCAAGCTTTATAGCAGTCGCTTTATGGGGGTGAACTGGAAGAAGGCATTTCCGGACAGGTTTAGCTCCGGGGTATGTCTTTATCTCATGTACAACAATTGTAGGGTCGATACTGGGCATCTCTTCGTATCTCCAGGCAAATATGTCACGAAATTCTTTGAACAGAGATGTATATGTGACGATTTCATCTGAAGAGCATGAATCTCCAATATGATCATTTTCAACAATCCCAGGTTTAATGAATATATAAATGGGAATCGTGGGTGAGATGTTACTTAAGTTCCCTTCAGCAAACACATCGTGTGAAGTCGCAGGAACCGTCGAACTGACAACAACGGTCGATGGAGTCGAAATCCGTTGGTAGTTCTCAAGAGTGTGTTGTTCCAGAAAAAGTATGGAATGATGATGTCCATTGTCCCAAGGGGTGTCCTCCATGATGGACATAATCATCTTGTCAGTGGGAAAAATAACACGAAAATGATCGGGAGACAACTCATCCAGAGAGGGGGTAGAAGGTGTTTCCGATTGAATGGCTTGATAAGCAAATTCAACTGGACTTAATGACATTGCATTGTTGAAATGAAGATGATCTCCAGGATCAGGAACTATCCAAGGGTCAGAAGACACATGAAGTTCATGAGGCACGGTGGAAATCATGTTGATAGAAGCAACTGACGGGCGTGGAACATCAAGTGGTGGAATGGGAAAAGTACCCATTAGCGAGGAGTCCTTTAGAAGGCTGACACCGACATTCTCATAACCTGGTGGGGTTTTAGCAATAAACGACACGTTGCCAGTACGAGTATCAGAATTGAAGAAGGCAAGTTGGTCAACTGTAACAACCTTTCCTTGATGAGGGAAACATACTACACGGAAAAGTGTTGACACAACAACGCGCATGGAATCGATCCAGCTACGTCCAAGTAAAATATTATAATCAAGGGGAGCGTCAAAGACTTCCACTTCAACTTGGACAGTATTACCTTCTAGTGTGATAGGAAATGAAGGAAGGACACCGTAAGGCTTAAAACTAGAGCCATTGAAGGCTTTAAGAGTGTTTTGCGATTCATTCAAGGGAGGAGAGCTAATGGCTTTCCAACAAGCAAAAGACATTACACACGTTGAGGCACCCTCGTCGATAACAGTTCGACAAATTTTTTTTTCAGAGACAACAACTTGTATCTGGAATGCGAGTTGAGGGGGTAACCTTGGAATATGATCATCCAAGTCAAAGACTATGAGATTCGTATCCGTCCGGTCAATTCCACCAATAGATTTTAACAGTGCCTTCTGTTGTGCAGGAAAAGACTGAAGGACTTCAAGGGCTGACATTGCTGAAGGTGCCTGGGCCAGATGTTCAACAATACTGTAGTTCTGGGCCGCACGAGCATGAGGGTTGAAAGCCGATTTCCTAACGACACCTTTTGGGGGTGGTCGCAGAACTGTATCAAGGCTCGGTCATTCGAGATGAAGAGGACCATTTGTAGGTGGAGTCGCGGGAGATGGTTGTACCAAAGCAGGAGGTAAATCGTCAACCTTCTCCTTAGATGGAGTATAATCTTTGGCTCTAGTTGTGAGTGCAATGTTGTTTGGCTTAGAATCACTAGTACACATCAAAACATATGATGTCGTAGAAGAGGAGGGTTGGTCTTGAATGACCAACTGAGCCTGTTGTTGAGACGGGAAGGGTTGGGACAAGACAACCGATGTAGATGGTTTGGGAGCTCCTTGAAGGAACTTCGTGACCTCGACACGTCATGGACAATCCTTCGTGTAGTGATCGTCACCACAGATATGGCAAGGGTAGCGGGGTTTGCGCTTATCCCGATCTTCAACAGGAGTGGTTTTAGTTTTCTCTGTTTGATTATTATTTTTGCCCTCCTTATTCTTGCCTCTCCCCTTTTTAGATTTGTTTTTACCGGCTGGGGTATATTGGACAACATTGACCTCAGAATTTTTACCGGTGGGAGTAGCAGGAGACGGAGCATTTTGAACATTAGAAGAAGTAGATTTAGGGGTTGTACTTGAAACAGAATGTGATTGGGCTTGGGCAGTACCAATCACACCATCAGCTGCATGCGAGGAAGCTGGAGTAGTTGAAGTGCTGGAAGTACCAGGATGAGGGAGTTCAGGTAGTAAATTGTAAAGTGTTCCCGTTTGTGAATAAACGAGATCAAGATATTGAGCATGACTTATAGCCTGCTCCTCCATGACAACACCACCCATAGCAATGTCTTTACCAATTTCGTTCACAAAGGATTTCGTAAACCATTCTACCAGTAATTGATCGGGGATTTCAAGTTTAATGAGACGTTGACGTCTTCGCCACTCATGGATATGATCAGATATATGAGTGCCTTTAGTCTGTTTGAAGGAAGTCAAAATCTCAGTCCCAGTATCATAAGGGATTGGTAACTGGTAATGCGTAAGGAAAGCCATAGCAAGGGTATTGAAATCAGGGAAGAAACCTCGGGGCAATTCAATATACCACTTCACAGTAGAATCGGTAAGGGTTCATTGAAAAAGACGTAAACGAATAGAGTCATCCATCAATGAGTTGGATGAACACCATAGGTGAAAAGTCATAACATGATTGTTCGGGTCCTCTCCCACTTTGCCGTTGAATTTAGGAATGTCTGATGGAAGCTTGGCGGGTATAACAGGCCATTGGGGAGAGTGACGAATAGGATCATTTAAAATCCTAGACAAATCCAACAAATCCAATGTAGAAAGAAAAGGTAACTATCGATTCACCTGCGGGTACTGATGGCTTTGAGGTGGAAGCCCTGTCGATAAACTAGTAGGACTGTAAGCAGTCTGCCCATAATGGGAAGACCCAGGCAGATTCAGTGGTGGTTGGAGAGGATAGTAGTTCCAGGGATTGTGACCTTGAGTTTGATGAGGGACCTAAGTTTGAGCATTCTGACCCTGACCCCAAATAGGATTGGGTATACCTGGATATGGTTAGCCTATAGTAGGGACAGGCTGCTGCCCCCCAGTCATTTGAGGAAGATTCTGTATCATCTGATTCCAATACTGGGCCAAAGCAGGAGGTATATTTTGCCCAAAAGGTGGGGTTGGTCCCCCTATCGTAGGTGGATTTCCAACCGGAAATTGTGTCCCAATCGATGGTTGTGTAGTAATGGGAATGTATCCGGTAAGAGGAGGTTGAATGGTACCACCTTGTCCACCAACGGGAATCTGCAAGTTTGGTGTAATGGACGGGATAGTGCCACTAGGATTAGGATTGCCAGAAGGAAATTGAGGGCGTGTCAGAATAAAACCGGGAATAGGGTGCCTAGAAAAAGAAGGACCACCTGGAGAACCAGATGGAGTTTGTGGAGGTGTTGGAACAGAAGCATTCAAGAAAGAATTCAATGCATGGTATCCGGGTGGTAGAGTCGTAGTGACATTGGGTGTTCGCTGTGTGTTTATAGGAGCAATACCAATGGTAGTAAAGCCGGTTGGGACACTCGTAGTATTCGCGAGATGGGCCATTTCGACAGGGAGAGTAAAGTGATAAGTGGTAGGAAATGGTATAGTCTCTGTCTCACAAAACACCGGAGGGTTGATTTCAGAGACCCCAGGTGAACCAGGACTAAAACGGGTCCTGCGGAAATCACTGGCAGGCCAAAACGGATCTTGGCCTTCTACACCGGGAAAAGGCCCAACAGGTGATCCAGAAGAAGTAACAACTAGTTCTCTGGAAGAATTCAGTCGTCTAAAAGGGTGCTGAGAATTACTAGGAAGTCAAAAATCCTCCCGAGTATTTGTAATTCAAAAATGTTCGAGAGAGTCAGTTCGTTCCACTTGTGGCATGGTGACGACTGTGGCTTCACTTGGCCCAGGAGAGCCTCCAGGTGTGTTTGTGGGAAAGGGTTGCGAACCTTCCAGATGCTCTGGAGATAAACCATGCATTCTACATGAACGATGTGGAGGAGCTATTGTAAACGAGTAACAAACTTCGCGAAGAAAGTGTGGACACAAACCAATCTCCCTAGATCCACCTGGATCTAGAACAAAGAAAAACGGAACATGACTCTTTCCCTAGATTCTAACCATTGAATTAAATAGGAGGCAAGAACAAAGAACATACCTTATTATCGCTTCCTTTGGTATTTGCTGCTCCTACTTTGCTCCAGTGCTCTCGTACAGTCAAGACCAAAACAATACAAACCAACTGAAGTGAAGAAAGCACAATCTATTCAACAATGAATCTATGTATATGATCAAGGAGTTATACAATAAAGTGGAATTAGCTTTATGGGAAAGGGACATATTACTGTATCATATTGATGGAAAGTAAAGATTACAACCTGAACCTTGATGTCGCAAACTTCCTTTCGATGGCCCTTGGTTACGACACACACACTTGCTCACTTGCACGAAGAAGATCAACCACTTTTGATAAACTTGCTGGAGTATTAGCTGCTGTAGCATCAGTCCTTCACACAATATTTCACCAATCCTCCAACGAATCTTGCTTAACCTTGTTTGCTTCTAACTTTTTCCATGAGAATTCCCTCAATATATAGGAGAGAATGAATTAGTTACTTGGATAAGAGTGATCCTAAAATATCAGGGAATCCAGTACTAGGATAACCATTCAAATGCCATCTCATCCTTCTAGAATATTCCCTTCTAGAAGCATCAAGAATTCATCTTTTTCCTTTCTTTAGAAAGAGCTCGCACCCTAGCAGTTCAACACAGTGTGAACTTCTTGCACCCTGGCTTAAGGAAGCCTGCGAGAATCATGCATTCTCGCATGCAAATATAATAGCAGCCTGCAAACAGTCCTCAAAAATGTGATTTCTGGAAAGAGATGAAGGTAACCTTTCTCAGGAGAAAGTTCTAATGAAGAGCCTGAATACACCATCATCAATTCATCATCATGATGACGAAAATCATGGGTAACATTGAGGAAGTCAATGATAATGGCACGTTCACTTTAAGAACCATCGATGGTTCTGGATCTCCATTTCTGGTTAATGGGCACCAACTATGACTTTACCATCATCTGCCTTCAAAAGAATCTTTCTACCAGGAAGTAAGTAAAGATCCTACCGTTCAAATTTTGGCTGGCTAGGAAGGTAACCCAGCCACCCCAACTCCATAAATGATGAATTTTGTTGATACTGTACATACTGTATATAGTTTTCATTTAGTATTAGTTTTTCTTTTTCATTTCATTTTTTTGAGGAGATAGGGAGGATAACTGTAATCAACACAATTAGCACTCTTTTCTGTTTTTCACTCTTGCTTTATCTTATCACACAGACCTAGTCTTTCATATAAAAATGGATATGTCGTACTCTGTAGTAGTAATAGGGTAACTATAATGAACTCATGACATCAACAGACCATCACGTACTCGATTATGAAATAAACTGACCCATAATAATTGAATGAATTTAGTTGATGACTAATCAACCTTAGATTCAATAAGAGAACAAATTTTCCCATGGGGAAGTTTCCAAAATCATCCATTGAGATGGTTAAAAATTAATGATTGTTGTTCATTTAAAAGGGACAACTGATGTTCCTTCGTGTGATTGTTGCTCATTTAAAAGGAACAACTGATGTTCCTTCACACAATTGTTGTTCAATTGAAAGGAAAAACTGATGTTCCTTCGCGCGATTGTTGTTCATTTAAAAGGAACAACTGGTGTTCCTTCGTGCGATTGCTGTTCATTTAAAATGAACAACTGTTGTTCCTTCGCATGATTGTTGTTCAATTGAAAGGAATAACTGTTGTCCCTTCTCGTGACTGTTGTTCCTTCTCACGACTATTGTTCCTTCTCATAACTAGTCGTTCCTTTAAAAGAAACAACTACTGCTCCTCCTGCATTCTTCCTTATTGCCGTTCCTTTTTTTCATTACTGTTCAAACGCTAGCCATTCCTTTGGGGTATGCCTTTCATAAATTTTTCACCAGCATTGTTTTTAACTATTATCACAACGATCTGTCATTATTTTGTGGATTATCTCCCATACCTTGCCAAATTGTTTTTGGATTAATCTCTTCGAAATATATTAAACCTTGTTCATAATCGATCACCACCATAATTTGTTTCTTTTTCCTATATACATACAAATATAGCTAAATGATATTTTTCCTTCATATTATAAAGAGTCTTAAGCACACTTTTAATTGGCATATTTACACTTCCTTACACCATCCCTTACTCTCAAGGAGTAGATGAGCCTCCCTTAATACACTTCTAAAAAAAAACAAAAAAACAAACAAGCAATACTTTTTTTCCCACAAAGAATAGGGGGTCTCATCACAAGCCAACCTACCACAATCATAGGATACTAACCTAAGTGACATTCCCACTATGGCTACCACACTAGAGAAATGGCCTTTGACATTTTCTTTTGTCAAAGGACAAGAGGTCTCATCACGAGTTGGCTTGTTCACTTAAGTTACAATCTAGTGAGTGGCATTATCATCATCTGGCTACCAAACCAGGATAATGGTCTTTTTTCGGGAAAAGACGATTCAAATAATAATAAAAAAAGGAATAAAGATAAGCAATAAAATTTTTCCACAAAAAATAGGGAGTCTCATCACGAACCAACCTACCACGATCATAGGATACTAACCTAAGTGACATTCCCACTATGGCTATCACACCAAGGAAATGGCCTTTGGCATTTTTATTTTGTTAAAGGACAAGAGGTCTCATCACGAGATAAATTGTTCACTTAAGTTACAATCCAGTGAGTGGCATTATCATCACCTGGCTACCAAATCAGGATAATGGTATTTTTTGTGAAAAGACGTTCAAGTATTTATTAAGGATACAGGCTCATCTATGGGTTAAAAGGCAACCCTGCTGAGGCTATGGACGCCTGCTGGCAGCAGTGGCTCTGCCTATGGTATGGAAGTTTATCTAAAAAACGCCAAGTTTCTGTGTACCTTTAGATTTCCTTTATTCAAATAATAAGGCTATCATATCAGTTATACTCAATAACTTGGGAAAAGTAACAATATTATGATGTGTGGAATATTCTTTTTTTAATGAACATATTTAATTTATTTTTGGTTTATTTATCCATAAAACATTTTTGAGCATTGGTATAATAAATTTGAAATTCCCATGAAAGAGGACTATTGTTTAATGATTTCTGATTTAAAGTGCTTTTTGAAAGTTATATGCGATTAGTCCCCATTGGCGGCGACAACGCAATTATTACCTCTCACCAGAAATACTTACACTCGTTACATTCGGCTATGCTGACGGTTGAGGATGATCTCTACATTAATGAGGGGAGTGGATTCTTGGCATGATTTCCGATAATATGTAATCATTGCAATAAATGGAAAACCCACATTCTTATACACTTGCTGTTCGCCAATATTTTCTATTTTTGGCAATTATTCCTCCAAGTTTGTCTAACCAAATTTTCAACTAGGAACGATAGTCGTTCTTATTTTCTCATAGAGATATGGGTGGATGAAGCATGTGCAGGGAGCCAACATTACTACATGTAACAAAGAAGGCAAGAGAAATCCTACACCACTTAGGGTGGATAGAGTACTTCAACCATTTGCAAGGGTCTGATACAAACATCACGCTTGAATTATTTCAAAATTTGCAAGGAGAAATATCCATAGTTCAATACATACGAATTCTAGTTACTCCGGAAATCATAGCAGAGGTTACAGGTCTCCCTAACATGGGAATTCAATGGAAAAGAAGATATACAACGCTCAAGGAAGCTGTAGAATATTTCGTAGACCCCGGAGAATAGTTGGACAAAAAGGGAAAGGGACTTAACCCCAACACCCTCAACGAACCATGGAAAGAACTGGCAGGGGTAATACAGATGTACATCACCTACGATGGACTATACAATGTAATCTGACCACGCCACCTCAAACTGCTAGCGACACTCAAATAGTGGTTCATAATCAATCTACCTTTCTTCCTAAATGCCATGTTACATGAGGTTGCCTTAAGAACACAGAAGTCCAAGGATCATGTTACTATTATTAGCCATCATGGATTAATTAAATTGATAGTAAGTAAGGCACTGAGTCAAACCCAATTGACCTGGGATAATATTATTGGGGCCAATAAACCTCTACAACTGGACCAACTTGAATTATGTCATGAAAACCCATTACAGGAAACTGAAGAGATACAAGGAGAGGAGGCCACTGCCCAAATAGAAGTTTCACCTCCTCAACCGGAAGTCAAGGCAGATCCTATTAAAATGATAGAGGTTCAGACCTCATGGACAGAGGCTCAGACCTCACAGACAAAGGATCAAACCCCACAAGCAGGACCACTAACCATAAAGAGGAAAAGAGAAATGGATTCTCCTAAAACTCCCATTGAGAGAACGAGGAGAAACATGCGAACAATTAACCCTGAATAAATTCATAACACAACAGAGTAGCCCTTACAGGAAAATGACTAGGGTATTGAGCATACAGAACAAACTTCATAGGGAAACAATCATGAAGACACCCAACTAGCATTAGAGCATATGAAAGAACAATGCTTGAAAAACTATGAAGAAGAAATATCTCAGGTTTTAGGGAGCTTAGGAGCCTCAATTGATAGAGATAAATCAAAAGGATATCAAGAAAGAGCCTCTTCTTCAAATCCTGCTGAAAATTTCCCTGATATCGAAATGTCATTTCCTGAGGACATAACATATGAAGAACCACATAGAGGGGATTTCACAATGCAACATATTAGATATCATTTTCGGGAATAACTGCGTAGTGTAAGTCATTAATCTATGACCCATATCCATGAGTGTTAGTCACAACTGACCAATAATTCTCATGATTTGAATAGTCCACTTAGCAGTCATTGCATCGGTTGATGCTCATAGGGCTGAAGAAATGGGATTGAAACCAACAAAATGAATCACATAGCATCAATCATCACTTCTGAGGCTTGCACCCGGTAACCAGGACTTCCCAGGTGGTCACCCATCCGAAGAGGCCTCTGGCTCAAGCACACTTAACTATGGAGTTTTCCCCACAATCAAGCCCACTTAGCTTGCTACCCCATAGATTAATGACTTACACTACATAGAAGAAACACATCCTGAGGAAATAAGCCCTCTTGAACAGACATAGCACTTGGAAGGAACATAAGAGAAACTACTTGCTGATGAGAATAAGGAAGACCTTGAGACTCCTCACAAACAGAAAGCAGGAAAAAGCCATAAGAAAATTAGAAAGATGAAAAAGGAGAAAAAGTTGTTAAAGAGAAAGGTTAAAAAAGTTGAAGCATTAAAACTAAAGGTTGGAAAACTCAGAGGAATTATTAAAGAATTGAGGAAGCAGTTAGAACAAGTAGAGAAGGCCCACCAAAGAAAGAAAAACAAAAATTCTAGAGTGCAGGGAAGAAACCCTCTTCCTAAAAGAATGATCACTACAAACTCTATGGGAACACAGACAGACCCTGAAGAGATAACAGTAGAGGATGCAGTGGCTTAGAATGAGGAGGTAATTCCTTTAGAAACTATTGATGATGAGGTACATACATATACCCTAGTCACAAAGGAAATACCTCAATCCCTCGAACAAGACCCCACCATTAGGAGATTGGAGGAAGAATTGATACACTCCCAACAGAGCTTGATTCAAAGTAGGAATGAATTGATGACTATGGTAGAACATCTATGATTCCAATCTTAGGAACATAATTCCACTGTTGATAGATTGGAAACAAAGATTATACAAGCTCAGAAAGAATTAACTCAATCCAGAGATGAGATGGGAACTATAGAAGAATATCGAGCAACTCAGTCTCGGGAACAAGATGTTATTGATAGGCTAAAGGCTGAGTTGGTACAAGATCAACAAGCCTTAACTCAATCCAGAGAATAAATGATCACTAGGGATGAACATCAAAAGGTTGTTAAACAACTGAAGGATATGTCAGCAACAAAAAGTGAAACATATGCTGAGCTCACCAAAGCCCAAGAAAAGTTAAGAAAATGCAAAGTCAATTTGAAAAATCTTTGGAGCAAATCAAGGACATTTGTGATGTTTACTTTGATGCAATCAATTGTAGATCCCCTGCCACCAATTATACCCTATTCTTGCTGGAACGTTACCTATTGTTAAGGGTAAAATCCATCAGAGTAGGTAAGCCAATTACAATTTCCACTGTCCCTGTGTTCATTTCATGTTTTAGGGAGCAAGAAGAAAAGGTGCAATATTTTCTGTGTGAATTATACTTCCATAATTTCATTTTGGAAGATGATAGGAAAAATAACCCTGGTCCCTTTATTGGAGACATTCAGTTCGAGGCATTCCTGTCCTTTACTAAGAACCAATTTAGATGGGGAAAGGCCCACAAGAGTTTTATAAAGAGGGAAATAGGGTTAGATCTCTGGATTAGAGGAGAACCTCTCAAGTCCTTTCCAGCCATTATGCAACATATAACCTTTATGAAAAGGGGGGGGGGGTCAAAGATTCTCTATACCCCATCCATCTACAGGTTATTCGTTCAGGCATCATATACTTTAGAGAACTCAAAGAAGAATCTATTGCTGCTTCTAAGGTGAGATGGGATGCATCCTCCAATGAAGTCAAAATTAGGGAGCCCTTCAGGTTCAGAAATTTCTTTGCACCTACAGAGTAGAAAGGTATTCTAGACTGCTCCTAGAGGAAGGAACTGCTTGGATTGGATGCAGGTATAATACCCCTATCCTATGGTTTCCTCCATAAAGTTACCAGAAGGATTATCAAATTAACAAGAAAAGGGAGGATGCTGCTTTTGAAGAGCTAAAAAGAAGTAATGGGTTCAGGAGACCTGGTGAACCAACTGTCCCTCCTTACAACATCACCGCTTTACATGTAAGATCTCATCTTGCATGAGAACATGCAAGAAGGTAAGCCGAGGGGGTATGTTGGGTTATGAAAAAGGTACAGATATCCTCGTTATTCACACAGTTTGTGATACAATCTTGAGTGACTTTTCTGTTAATTAGGGATAAATAGAATGGAAAATGATTAATATGTCTTCTAGTGATATTACTGAAGTTATGATGAATGAATTCTAAAATACGATTGGAATTGTTTGATTTTGTTACAGGATTGGTTAAATACTGTCAAAACCCAAATAGCAAAGAATATCTTGAATATGCGTGATCCATTGGACGTTAAGGACTTTTTGTTATGGATAAATTCGTAGGTGCGGACACTAACCAATCTCCCCAAGATCCACCTGGATCTGGAACAAAACATGACAGAATGCTACTCTTTCCCTAGATCTAACTATTGAATGGAACTAAGAGAAATGGATGAAGTACATACCTTATGAACGCTCTCCTTTAATCTCTGTTGTTCCTCGCTCTGCTCCGATGCTCTTACGTTGTTCCAATCACAACAACACAAACCAATCATAGCAAAAGCATTAATCTATTCAATATTTAGCCTATACATGTGATCAAGGAATCATGTAATAAGATGACATCATCATTATGGGAAAGGGACATATTCATGTATTATATTAACTGAAAGAGAAATATACAACCTGAGCCTTGATGTTGCAGATCCCCTTTCAATGGTTCCTAGCTTTGACACACACACTTGCTCGAGTATGAAGAAGTTGAAACACATATGATGACCTTGCTGTTGTCTTGCTGCTGTAGCTTCAACCCTTCACACAGTCTTGCACAATTTCTCCAATCAATCTCTTGCTTATTCTTTTAGCTTCTTGCTTCTTAACCTTTTCCATGAGTAATCTTCTCAATACATAGGAGAAGATTGATTAGTTACTTGGATAGAGAATAATCCCAAGATATCTGGAAAGCCAGTATTTTGCCAACCATTCGAACTCCAACTCATCCTTCTAGAAGATTCCTTCTAGAAGGATCGAGAATTTACTCATTTTCCTCTTTAAAAACAAGTTCGCACCCTGGCTTTGGACACAGTGCGAGARGTTCGCAATCCAAMCGAAAGCAACCTRCGAAAATSAAGCTTCTCGCAGGAGAGTATATATGCAGCCTGCGAACTYTTCCCAAAATATGATTTTGAGGAAATGACAAATGTAACCTTCCTCTGGAAATTGTTCTTAACAAAGAGTTTGATCTTCCATTATCATGACATGATCATAATATCATCTCGATAACCAAAAATGTGGATAACACTTTTGGCGCAAAAGCTGTTTTAAAGATGATTCATTTTTCTATATTGTAACTTTATAATAGTAAAGCAATCCTGAGGATCTTCCAATCCTCAGGATGGCTTGATTTACTCATATTATTATATATATAGAGGATAATAGATCCTAAAAGACAATCTAAGAATTTTGTTCAAGTATTCAGACTCAGAGTTACTCTGTGTTACACGTCAATATTACTCAACTGGACAAGTGTCGCATGTTCCTCTCAACTGTCGTAAGTGTCGCATGTTCCTTACAACTTTCGCAAGTGTCGCAAGTTGTTCACAAGTGTTGAAAATGTTGTTCAAACATACTGCCATAATAACAACACTAAGGAGGCACTTAAAATATCTCATACATTTGATTTGGAGGAGGGAAAATGGTTAACTGAAGTCAAGGAACTCTTATCACCTGAAAGGAGCCCTTAAAACAGGGTTTTGAAGGAGAGCGCTCCCGTATGGCATCCTTAGGAGTGCTGGAACTCCCCCACAAGCTATTGGGGAGCATTATAACAACCAACCACCTCTCTGAAGGAGCGCTACCCATCCTTAGAGCGCTGACACTCCCCTTGAGCCTCCTAGGGAGCGTTATAGCACCCTGATGCCCCTTTTGAGGGAGCGCTATCTAATTTGAGGCAGTGGTTGGCTCGTTGAGGAGAATAAGGGGAGGATATCTCAAGTTTAGAAGGCAGTTGCATTCAAATTCTTGGTTTCACCAGGAGATCCTTGATCCAAGGAGGGGATTCCTCAACCTATTCTAAATATAACTCAAGAGGTTAAGCTTCTCTTAACCTATATAAACAGGCTCTATGATGGTGAAAAGGGGGGAAGAATTGCTAGCATGAAACCTATGATCTCATAGGAAACACACAATCGGCCAAAGGATAGTGATCAGTGAAGCTTCTATCATCCAAGTTGTGGATCTTTTGAGTAAGGGTTAGACAAAGGGGACTTGACGAAGCTGTCGCATTCACATCTACAATTGTAAGTACTGCTATCGTTATTCTCATTAATATGACATGCTTGGCCTGTTTCTTTCTAGTTTGTGTCTGATCTTACATGAAATTATCATTGATAGATATATCTATTTTCAAGCTAATATCAATATAGTAGGAAGTGGTCATACTTTGTTTGTCTACAGGACTCACCGAGAAGCGAAAGGTTGGAGCTCAACTCGGAGCATGCAGGGACAAACGTCGATAAAAAGGCACTTCTATTCTCCTTCCTCTTCATGAATTAGTTTGTATATATTTGAAAGGAAGTCAGTGTCCATGTTAAGCACTTTCTGTCTTAGAGTTTAGGGTCTAGCTCTTTGAGGCGATCTACCTGTCCGCAGGGAGATTTTCCTACAACAGAAACTGGCGACTCCACTGGGGAGTCCTCAAATCAAAACCTTTTGTTTTGATTTATCCTCATAGACCTTGTATTACCTCTTGATTGTTCTCAGACATAGTTCACCCCTTTTTGATTGGTTTCATGAGCTAATTGACTCCCTACCTCATCATACTCATCTTGATTGACGAGATTGGACTGCGATTTTTGGATTTTTTGACATTTTAGGAGATTTTTTGAACCTGGCACCCCTGTACCTATGTTAAAAAAGTGCCAACACTCCATCACTGTCTTACACAGAGCGCTATAATGCTTGGTTCCCCTTACACCAGAGCGCCAACCCTCTTTTGGCCAAAAACCTCTCCAGAATTGCCTTTTTCAGGGTTTAGCCTCTGTGTCTTATTTGCTGAGCCTCTCTGTGAGTCAATGTTTCTTCCTTTGACCTTTGACATGATTCCTCCTGAGAAGTAAACACCTTTTTGTTCAGATTTTATGCCCTTCTTTATTATTCTTGAGTTTTTGCTGTTGAGAGCTTGAAATCAATCCTCTGCTTTCTTCTCTCCTATCCGACTGAGCGGGAACTCTAGTGAAGGACATCAAAAGTCTGCAACTCTTCTCATTTGGTTCTTTGAGGTCATCTGATCCAATCTCTTTCTCCTTCCTTTTGCATTTTTGATTTTCTTTCTCTTGCTTGATTGCAAAAGGGTGTGTTGTTTGTGCGAAATCTGCGTTTTCTTGTCCGAATCTCCTTGGTCTGAAAGGGTAGTTGGCAGAACAAGTTTTTCATTGAATTGATCATCATTTGCATGAAAATGACAAAAGTACATCTTAATGATTAGTTTTCATATTAGTTTGCATTTCTGAAATGTTGTAGCATCATATTGGATTTGATTGAGAACAAAATTGATTGAGGGCATTCCTTGCCAAGTGTTTGATAGTGAAAACGACTCTTTCTCTTTCCCTTAAATAGGTATTCATTGAAAATAAACGATTTCTTATCATATTTCATGCATATTTTTGGGAATTGAGTCATCATTCCATCAGTTTCACTTTCGTATACCCTCTGAGTAAACAACAACCATTAAAATCAACGCTTAACTAAAATTTATCAGACTTTTTACATCTTTGTTAGCAAACCTACATTAGTTTAAGGTGTAGGGATTTGGAATAGGTTGAAAGCATAACTTTCCAAAGCTATCAAACAAACTTAGTATCCTGCGGTAAGGAGAGTTAAATCCAATTTTCGTATTAGTCTACCTGGGATCCCCCTCTCACATAGGGGTTACACATGAGGTCGCATTCAGGTGAGTTACGGAGATTATCCCTTCGTGGTTCAACTGTTTGTAGTGGTCGGATCGTATATTGGGGGTCACTGGAAGGTATACCCACAATGTTGAGTGGAAGCCTTTCAAGTTGATTTCGGACTTGTTATCCTGCCCATACGTTCCGACTGGACTGTCGACTGTACCCACCCAGGAGCTGACTACGAGTTGGTGACCTTAGTAGCCACAATATTTAGGGTCTCACACAAGGTGACAGTGAAGGGAAGTCTCACTGTACCTGGAACAGACGTTGGTCAAACTCACTCGGTCTCCTTGGAGGGTAAATCCATAATTATTGCGTGGAATCTTGCACCAAGGCGTAAGCCCATTAAGAAGGTCGCCAACGTAACTGATCCACCCGCTCTATCCCCACCCCTTCCTATTTTGATCTTGCGACGTTGGATTTCATCATAGGAAGGTTTGTTTGATTGTTTTCTTCTTAGATTCTTAGCGTGTGTTGTTTTTTTTACTTAGTGGACCTTAGGTCGAGTCAGTGTTAATGGCATCACATCCTGGGAGTACCAATGGAGGAACCCATTCTCCCGGGGAACCTTGTACCTTTCCTTCATTTGGAAACTTTGGTCCTCCACATGTTGCCACACTGAGTCTTCCAGGACTCACTATTGGATTACCAGTTTGGTTGTTCCCCACTCCGGTGATCCCGAATCCTCCCAATGTTTCAGTTGCACCTAATACTTTGGATGTCAATACACCACCCACACATCAACCTCACATCAACTTTTCTCCTTCTTCGCCCATCAAGTAGCCAGGTTGATCAGAAGAAGAAGAAACAGAAAGAGAAGACGAAGAAGAGCCCGAAAAGCACAAAGGCCCCAACAACATCAGATGTTGGCTCTAAGAAACCAGTTACTGTTAATAGTACTGGGAGTGTTGATGAGGTCAACAATATTAAAAGGAATAATCCAAAACCCAAATTCCCTTGCAGCCTTTGTAAGGGTGATCACTTTCTGAGGGATTGCCTCGGTCTTACCCAGGTCTTAGAAATGTGGTCCTCTATGTCATCAACCTCTGTCGGTCATGTCAATGATACCCCATCAACTAGTGATGTTCAGGTTGGTAAGAAGAAGCAAACTGTCAAGTTCCCTTGCATGTTATGTAAAGGTAATCATTACTCTCACCTTTGTCCTCGCATGGACGAGGCTTCTTATCTTTTGGAAAAACTTCAGCTTCCAAACGGTTATCGTAAGATTTCCTCCGACCCATCGTTGGTTGATGGATTGGTCAATCCGGTTCCATCCCCGGTCAGTTTGGTTGATCAGGTGGTCAATCTAGTTTCCTCCTCGATTGAACCACAAACCCAAGTAGCTGATCTAGTTCCATCATCTATCAACCCCGCTCTTCATCAAAAGAGTGACACCAAAGTGGTCGATCTGTTTTCATCCTCGGTCAATCCCACTCTCCTATTAGAGAGTGACACCAAAGCGGTCGATCCGTTTTTACCCGTCGGCCCCATTCTTCCCTTGGAGAATGAAACTCAAGTGGTCGATCCAATTTCACCATCGGTCGATCCATTTCCTCCATTGAGGAATGCTAAAGTGACTGATCTAGTCCCTTCCTTGGTCAGTCCCACTCTTCCTCTGAAGAGTGCCAAAGTGGTCGATCTAGTTTCACCATCAGTCGATCCCATTCCTCCATTGAGGAATGTCAAATTGACTGATCCAGTCCCTTCCTAGGTCAGCCCAATATTCCTCTGAAGAGTGCTAAAGTGGTCTATCCAAGTCCACCATTGGTTGATCCGATCCAATCATCGGTCAATTCTACTCCCCTTCTAGAGAGTAAACTCGATACTGCCCATGTTTTTCTAGTTAATACAGACTCTACCGTGCCAAGGGGCATTCCTCCTTCTCCTATGAAGCCCCCTCCAAGTAATGAGACCATCCTTTTTGATTGGGGTGTGCTAACTAGACCTTGTCTTCCCTCTCACATTCCTTTTCAAATTACAGTACAGGTTTGTGGTTGGGACATTACTGAAACGCTGATAGATGAAGGTGCATCCGTTAGTATTTTGTCCTCTATTGCTTGGCATGCTTTGGGTTGTCCTCAACTTGCACCGATTACCCTGAATCTGTTGGCTTTTAACAGAAGAACCAATCAACCTTTAGGGATCCTTCCTAAGTTTCCTGTAACTTTGGGAGGGAAAAATGTCTTTATCGATGTCATGGTATTCCGAGACCCCTTGGATTTTGCTTTACTCCTTGGGTGGGATTATGTCTATGCCATGAAAGCTATTGTATCCACTCTTTTCCGTGTGATATCTTTCCCTTACAATGGAAGAATTGTGACTATTGATCAACTTTCATTCATCGGCCCTGACTGGGTTACCTCCCTAAGCGGTTCTTATATGCAGACAGTATCGCCCCTGCCACATGTCAATTATGTGGCGTTGTCTCCCATGACCTCAACTTCCGATGATTTGGATCCGGTAGTTGACATGGTGATCTCTTCAGTAGGGTTATTGGAGCCTGATATCCTTACTCCTATCGCGACCCTCTACATGTGTTCCTTCTCGAGTGATTATCTTCCATCCAACAAAGATCTCTTGGAAGCCATGACCGAGTCTTATCCCTTGACATGGTATCCTTCCAGAGTGTTATCCTCTTGGAAGCCATGATCAAAAATAAACTACGAGCATAGTGTCTCTTCTCTGTGGCGATTTCGTTAAAAAATGAAACAAAGGCCTTGAGCATAGTTCTTTTCTTGTGTGAAGCTCATTAAAAAATGAAACAATCACCTCTCTTAAACCTTCATTTCATCCACCTGTATCCTTTTTCTCCATCTAACACAGAAATTGGTGACAACCTTAGAGCCGGTGAATGAATTGAAGCTTGGAGGGCATGTCTCCAGCCTTTGCCGATCATTCTGGAGCTAAGTCACCAGCTTTTAAGCTGGTGGCATACTGAGCTTAGTCTTTGTTCTTTCTTGTGCTCGTAAATACATGAGAATGCATATGGGTAGCCTTTTATCTCTTTTTCATACCTATATGGATACACGAAAAAGGAACCCCCTGGAGTCTCCTTTAAGCTCTTTTCAGACTCTCTAAACATGAAAAGATTGATGAGTGATCTTGCTTCCTTTCCCACTCGTTAAAAGGTTGGAAAGGGCATATTTCGAGTGATAATTTATCTCTTTTTTAGCCTCACAAGACTAACATTACGAAAAAGGACAACATTGGAGTCATCTTTAAGTCCTTTTTAGACTCTCTAAACATGAAAAGATTATCGAGTGACCTTGTTCTCTTCATGCTCGTTAAAGTATTTGAAGAAAACATACGTTGAGCGATAGTTTATCTCTTTTTTGGTCTCGTCAGACTACTTTATGAAAAAGGAACTGAGAGATTTCTCTTTTAAGTGTTTTTCCAGACTCTATAATCATGAAAAACATTCGAGTTTTCTGTCTTTGGACTCGCTAAAACACACATCGACAGGCCCATACAGGACCGAACCCTTACTTCTTCTAGTTCGTTAAACAAAGGAAGATGAACTTACTGAAGGTGAGTTATATAGAGCATGTGTTATCCTCCTCGAGCTCATTAAATCAAAAAGAGGTACTCGTCCATCTGGATGGGGGAAAATTTGAAAGGAGCAAGCCAAGCAGTCTCTTGAGAACATTACCGAGCAATTCTTAGAGTCATCCTTGAACATGACACTTTGTCATTTGCACACATCATAATCTGCTGAACCTCTACACTGAGCCAATCCTTTGAGTTCCTTTCACTCCTTTGGGTCACCCGACGCAAGTCACAATATCCACTACATAGTTTTGGTCCATGTCATGTTTTGCTGTTGTGCCTCAGTGTTCAAGGGAAGTATCCGCCTCTAGAGTCAGCCATCCCAAATATATTTCCTCAAAACCCATGTCAGTCCATGTCCATTTGATCTACCAATTACATCTATATGTCCATTTTGTGTCGTTGATGGGGGATACATCAAGGCCCTCCCTCGACGATTCTATTCATGTCGACTTCAACACATTATCCGAGAATCATGCTTAGAAACCAGTTAGTACTTTGGGACCTGTATGCCTCAATGGCAGGCCTCCTCACATTCGACAATAGGTTTACATCATTGACCTCTGATCCAATGATTCCACAGATGTTCGACTTCAGCCCATCCATTCACATTCGTTGGAATGTACTAGGGTACCTTGGGAATCATTGACATTAATGGTGATCTCCCTCGTGCTTGTTAATGGTTTACATCATTGACCAATAATCAAGTGGTTTCTGCCATGTTCGACATTAGGACATCTATTCACATGGTTAGATTCGTACCATATTGGGATTGGTAAGAAGACACTGGGTGTAGTGATCACTTTGATATATTCTTTGCCCAAGTTGCGAAGGAGTTTCTATTAGACAAATGATACATACACTGTTACATAGATCCACTTTGTATTGGTCGTGGCTATGTCTTGTCATCTCGTAGATCCACTATGTATTCTTCATGGCTACGATCGGTCCGAGTCATTAGAGTATAGATCCACATTGTATCTTCGATGGCTATACCTTTTTATCAATACAATTATGGATCCGCAGTGTATTTTATGGCGACCATATCTTGCAAGTCTTGATCACCCAAGCATAGGTATGTCTCCCTTGGGTTTTGAAACATGTCATGATATTTGTTGGATGTTTGTGTGCAACTTCTGTCAGGTTCTTCGAGTCTATACCTTTTCTTGAAAGTCTACAAAGAATTTCAATTATCAGTTCTCATCTTCTAACTTCATGCATTGGGGGGCAATCTATTACACATCAATATTACTCAACTGGATAAGTGTCGCATGTTCCTCTCAACTGTCATAAGTGTCGCATGTTCCTTACAACTTTCGCAAGTGTCGCAAGTTGTTCACAAGTTTCGCAAATGTTGTTCAAACATATTGCCATAATAACGACACTAAGGAGGCACTTAAAATATCTCATACATTTGATTTGGAGGAGGGAAAATGGTTAACTGAAGTCAAGGAACTCTTATCACCTGAAAGGAGCCCTTAAAATAGGGTTTTGAAGGAGAGCGCTCCCCTATGGCATCCTTAGGAGCACTGGCGCTCCCCCACAAGATACTGGGGAGTGTTATAACAACCAACCACCTCTTTGAAGGAGCGCTACCCATCCTTAGAGTGTTGGCGGTCCCCTTGAGCCTCCTATGGAGCGTTATAGTGCCCTGATGCCCCTTTTGAGGGAGCACTATCTAATTTGAGGTAGTGGTTGGCCCATTGAGGAGAATAAGGGGAGGATCTCTCAAGTTTAGAAGGCAGTTGCATTCGAATTCTTGGTTTCATCAGAAGATCCCATATCCAAAGAGGGGATTCCTTAACCTATTCTAAAAATAACTCAAGAGGTTAAGCTTCTCTTAACCTATATAAGCATGCTCTATGATGGTGAAAAGGGGGGAAGAATTGCTAGCATGAAACCTATGATCTCATAGGAAACACACAGTTAGCCAAAGGAGAGTGATTAGTGAAGCTGATATCATCCAGGTCGTGGATATTTCAAGTAAGGGTTAGACAAAAGGGACTTGATGAAGCTGTTTACATTCGCATCTACGATTGTAAGTACTGTTGTCGTTATTCTTATTAATATGACACGCTTGGCCTGTTTCTTTCTAGTTTTTGTCTGATCTTACATGAACTTATAGTTGATAGATAGATATGTTTTCAAGCTAATATCAATAGAGTAGGAAGTGTTCATACTTTGTTTGTCTACAGGACCACCGAGAAGTGAAAGGTTGGAGCTCAACTCAGAGTGTGCAGGGACAAACGTCGATAAAAAAGTACTTCTATTCTCCTTCCTCTTCATGCATTAGTTTGTATAGATTTGAAAGGAAGTCAGTGTCCACGTTAAGCACTTTCTGTCTTAGAGTTTAGGGTCTATCTCTTTGAGGCGATCTACCTGCCCGCAGGGAGATTTTCCTACAAGACTCTGCACAAGCCATTTTTGTGAATGATGTACCAACTATGAAGTTAATAAAAGATCTGATCGTTTTCACCATTTCTATATACTGAGTTTCTCGTAGCAGTGCTTCTAAGGACCAAGGGCCCAATGTAAAGGAGCTACTATTTCAGCTATAATTGTATCAGTTTGATTTTTGTTTTACGATCCAATTCCCTTTCACAATAGTTAGGATGAATTCATAAGTGTGTTAATGATTCCATAAGGTTTTCATACATAAGATAGATATCTCTCGAGTGTTAATGATTGCTGATTCCAATTTCCATTATTGTAGTTTTCTGCTTGACAGTTCCTCACATTTTCATACACGATGTTCCTTTTACTTAAGATTTGCATTAGCTGTTTTTTTCGAATAGGTTACAATTGTCTTTCCTCTCAGTTAAAGTTACAATTACTATTCCTTTCCTTTCCATTCAATTGTGATTGTTGTTCCTTACAATCAAATTACAATTGCAGTTTCTTTCTATTAGAATAGTTCGCTATTTCCTTTCGAGCAATTCAATTCCTAGTTAATAGTCAATTCTGCAAGTCTTTACTCAAATTCAATCATTGCTTTTTAGTTAAATGAATTTAGCAGGTTAGCTAATTCCTTTTCATTCACATCATGTTATCAATTAGATTTCAATTATGTTAAGTAAGATCTTAATTTTAGAATCTATAAATGAACATTTGAGGAACTTGATTGTGGATAAACTCAGGTTTGCTTTAGCTACACGATTTTAGCCTCTACAAGCTATCTGTATAGACTTTGCTGATGTTCTTGAGATAAAAGATGAATCCTCGGGTTGATAAATTAATGTTAAAACTAAGGTTGTTTTAGGACATCTTTAGAGCCAAACAGAGGCCAAGGAAAAGCTTAATATTTAGTGATAAGGCATGCTGAAAAATCTTATGGATCATCAATTGTTTTTCCAAATGAGCTTCTTAACTTATATTAAATATACAATATGGAGCTTAGGTCATTTTTGAGCCTGAAATAGTGTTATAATTAATACATCCACCAAGGTCCTTTCTTGTTGAATAGGGAAAAATGGCACTAGGAAGCTCCAACCATAGAGCATGGTAGTCCTAATTATGTCAAAGTAGGGCCCACGGTGATGGACTCAGAAGGGAACAGAGTTGATGTTCCCAGTGCCATAGGAAATGGCCCCAATTATAGATACTTCATGGCTACATAAATCCTCTCGATCCCCAAAGAGTTATTTGATAATCCCCCTCGAGGAGAGGAAGATGAGGTGTAGGTATGTGATTTACAAGTGAATTGATGTCAGTTCATATTATGGATACAAGAATGAATAGGACGGTATCTTGGAGAAAGTCGAGCAACCTGTGGAGGAGGAGATGCAATGCAAAGCACCGAGGAAGTGGCAGAGGATCGAGTCCATGCGCTAAATAATGAGAGGCATCGAAGGGTGATCTATGTTTTTTCCTCCACAAAGAAAAACCTCGAAACAATTTAACGGTGGAAGTTTGCATATGTAGTTTGCAATTTTTTTTTCTTTTTTCTTTTGGCTACTTCTATTGTTTCTACTACTACTACACTCGATGTCATCGGTGTATATAATTCACATAAAATCAATTTTAGGCACACATATTGTTACACATGATTTTGGTCACTTTGGTGATGTTTCAACAATGTTGTATTCAGGCTCCCAACAAGGACTTTTTGCCTGAGAAAAATGACTACTGTCTTCTTCCAAAAACATATTTTTATGGTGAGTTCACAAGCTGCCTATGGCTTAGGGTGCGAGAACCCCTCATTCTCGCAGGCCACCCACACTTAGGGTGCAAACTTCTCGTAGTCTGATCTATACATAGGGTGAAAACTTGTTTTTAAGCTTGGAAAGGAGAAGAGGTCTCGAGGGTTCTAGAAGGGGATCTTCTAGAAAATGAGTTGGCATTCGCATGGTTGTCATTCTACTGATTTCTCAGATTTTTTGGGATCATCCTCATCCATGTAACCATCTCTCCTTCTCCTATATATTGAAAGGTTTCTCATGCAAAAGGTTAAGCAAGATTGAATGAAGAATTGGTGAAAGAATTGTGTGAAGAACCTTGCTTGGATAGAAGCTTGAAGACTCTATTTGGTCTATCAAGAGGAATTGGATCTTCTTCATACAAACACAGAGCAATTGTGTGTGTTGGAACCGAGGGTCACTGAAAGGAATTTGCAACATCAAGGTGATCAGGTTGTATCTTCTACATTCAATTAATATGATACTGTAATGATCCCAAGCCAAATTCTTTCTTGGAATCACTAACTACTACTAATTTATTGAGTTATTAAGTGCATACAAGATTCATCAACACATGGAGATCACAATATATTCA
>JZKD02S2418630.1:737328-767565 GCA_000966675.3 Picea glauca | reverse complement strand
ACTTAAAAATATAACTTTTAACTTCTTGACTTTTCCCCCCTCTGTGTGAGACTATGACCTAGTGGGGGTGCCCAGGCCACTGAGTCTCCTCATCACCTCTCTAAGAGGTGGGGGAGATTACAGATACAACGACATGTCCCTTTCCCATAAAGTCACTCTTACTTTATTGTGTAATTCCTTGATCATATGCATAAGTTGACGTTGAATACACTTTGCTATATTCATTTTGGTTGGTTTGTGTTGTCTTGGATTTGACTTCACGAGAGCACTAGAGCGAAGCGGGAACAACAGAGACCTAAGGAAGTGATATAAATGTATGCCACTTATTCCTTCCTATTAGTAGATTCAATGATTACAACTTAGGGAAAGAGTCGTGTCCTGTCTTGTTTTGTTCTAGATCTAGGTGGATCTAGGGAGATCTGTTAGTGTCCACACCTATCGTTTGTCCGATAACAAAATTGGCGACTCCACTGGGGATGCAACCCATTTTTGGTGGTTTTTCCTTGGCCATTTTCTCTGAACTTACCATGTTTCATTTCCGTCAATCTCTGAGTCTTAAGGAGACCCCTATAGACTCCCTGGGTCCAGAAGTCCCTTCAAAAATTTTGTCCTTTTTCCAAATTTTTCTTAGTTTTAGGCCTTCTCAAACTGCACCCTTCTGTAGCTTGCAAGAATCACTAGATTTCACAACCTGTTGTTCAGTCCAGTGAAAACTTCTCACACTCTACTTGTGTCCATCTTGTGAGAATCTTTGATTCTCGCACTGTACACCACTGCCTGCCTGTGAACCCATTTGAAAATTTTTGGGATTAAGGTTTTCTGTATCCTCAGATGCCCAAATTTGTATGTGTGTCTGAAAATAACTTCTTTTGCCAGTGATTGATTGTTTCTTGACTTCGGATTTTGTGAATGATTAGTCTTCGAAAATTGAAAGCTCTTCTTGTTCATTTTTTCTCAACTGTTATCTCTTGACCTTTTCTTAACAAGGATATAATCTCTGGTTCTGAAATCTGAGTGCTTGTTTGGTTGGGAGCCGATGATCGGTTTAAAAGTTGGGATTAATTGTCTTTCTCAATTTCTCATTACTTGGAAATTTGTTGCCCTCATGCATTTGAAAAGACTAGTCTTGTCTGCTTGTTATTTTTGTCTTCATTAAAAGATTGGTTTGGGTTTTTGTTGTATATTACTTTTCATTAGTTGCTGGTTTTTCTTAGTTCCACCATTGTTGTGTGGTTTCTATTGAAAATTAAAAAACATTTTTCTTTTTAAGAAATTTTTTATTTCGAAAATATATGCATTCAATTGTTGAAATAGAACAAATAGAGAATTGGCATTGTTCATGATTCGTTGATATTGAATTTTAAAGAAGATCGTATATCATAGTTCAAGATTGTTGGGTCAGAGTCTCACACAACATCGGTTTCATTTCCATCTCCTTCGAGTAACAACAACCTTTAATAATATTGCACAATTTTGAAAATTTAACTAGTAACTCTTTTCTAGGACTCTATTACACCAACATTAGCTAGGCTAGAGCTTTGGAATAGCCAGAGAGATACACTCTCCAAAGCACAAAACAGACAATAAAATCTTGTGGTAAGGAGTTTCAAATTCCATTTGCAACATTTTGTCCTGGGAATCCCTTCTCACACAAGGGTCAAACCCGAGGTCGCATTGATATTGACAGAGTTACTCACCCTGCTTTGTTGATATCAGTGTAGATATTGCACGTATTACGGGGGTCACTTGAAGGTATACCCACAATGATGAGTGGAAGTCTCTCAAGCTGATTTCGGGCGAGATACCCTGCCCTTGCGTGTGGATCAGACTGTCGACTATCCCCCTAGGCTTTAATGTTGTTGGTGGTAACCTTAGTGGCCTATATTCTTAGGGTCTTACACAAGGTGACTGTGAAGGGGCGAGTCTTCACGGTACCTGGAATCGACGTTGGCTAAACTCACTCGGGCTCCTTGGAGGGTATACCCATGATTATGTGTGAGAGCTTGCACCAGGGTGTAAGTGCGTTAAGTAGGTTGCCAATGTAACTTTTCCACCCTAGCCTAGCCCCTTCTTGTCTCATCGTTGCAACGTTGGATTTCATCACCAACTAGTGACTTTTGAATTAGAAGGTCTTTCTTGCTTGGTTTTGCTTCCTAGATTTTTTACTAGTGCATGCTGTTTGTTTACCCAAGTTGAACATAGAATTTCCTTTGTAAGTTTTTTAACTCGATCACAATTGACCCTCCACGTCGTTCACGTAGAATGTAAGGCTTACCCCCAGAAAATATGGAAGGTTCTCAACCCTTGCCTACTAACTCACCAGAGGGATCTCCTCAACAGAGTGAAGTCCAAGACGTTACCACTCCACAAGTGGAAAGAAATGACTCTCTAGAACGATTCCAAATTACCAATTCTCAAGAGGACTTTCGACTTCATCCCGACTCTGAGATACATATTATGCGAGTGAATTCTTCTGGAGACTTGGTTGTTCTGTCTTCTAGATCACCGACTGGACCTTTCCTAGGACCTGAGGGTCAAGATCCTTTTTGGACTACTGGCGTGTTTAGATGGGATCTCTTTGGCTTAAGAGCAAGTGATATTATCACTGTCTCACCTACGCTACCTGAAACATCTGATCCAGACGCAGTACCTTTTACTACTACTTATTATTTTCCTGGTACAGAAGCTCCGCGAGCTGACCACATATTGACTCTCCCTTTACAAATGGTCCATTACACAGATACTACGAGTCTTCACACCGGGATTACCATGGCTAGCCAAGCCCCCATTGGCACACCGCTTTCGCCCAGAGTCACCCTGACACTTCCACCAGGATACCATGCGTTGAATGCCTCTATTCCTGCTCTTGCACAAATCTCCTCTAGGATTCCTATCATTTCCACTCCTTCTGGGCACCATCCCCCTGGTTTCATTCCGACACTTCCTCTGCCCCCTTTCAGAGGACCTCTTCAATCCTCTATTGGAGGCACTGATCCTAGTGGCACCATTCCGTTGTTCACACCAAATTACCAGATTCCTGTTGGTGGACAATTTCACCAAGGAGGCCCAACTCAACCCCCCCTTGCAGGGCAAATCCTAATTGGAACACAACCCCCGATTGGAGGGAAACACCCACTGACCCCACCCTATGGAAAAAACATACCTCCATCTTTGGCCCAATATTGGAATCATCTTATACAACATAACCCTCACCCGACTGGGGGGCAACAACTTCCAGCTAGCTCCGTCATACCCCCTAGTATAGGCCAACCCTATCCAGGTACGTCCAATCCTATTTGAGGCTTGAATGATCAACCACATGCCCCCATTCAAGGGTACAACCCTATGAGTTACTTTCCTCCACAACAACCACTGAATCTGCCTGGATATTCACATTATATGCAGACTGCTTATGGTTCCACTGGTTTTCCAATGGGACTCCCTCCCCAAAGTCACCAGTACCCGCATGTGAATAGACAATTACCTTTCTTAGACACCCTGGACCTCCCGGATCTGTCGAGGATTTTAAATGATCCGATCTGTCACTCTCCCCAATGGCCCTCCATACCAACCAAACTACCATTTGAAATCCCTAAATTCGATGGAAAAATGAGAGATGACCCGAACAATCACGTAATGACTTTTCACCTTTGTTGCTCATCCAAATCCTTGATGGATGAATCTATTCGTTTACGCCTTTTTCAACGAACCCTCATGGGCTCCGCCGCAAAGTGGTATATAGAATTACCATGAGGTTTCTTCGCTGACTTCAACACCCTCTCTATGGATTTCCTCACCCACTGCCAGTTACCGATCCTCTATGAAATAGAGACCGAGATTTTGAGTTCTTTTAAACAAACCAAAGCCACTCATATCTCCGATCACATTCATGAGTGGTGACAGAGATGATGTCTCATCAAACTCAAACTTCCTGATCAGTTGTTGGAGAGTGGTTCACGAAATCATTCATGAACGACATCGGTCGTGACATCGCCATGGGTGGAGTTGCCATGGAAGAACAAGCCATTAGTCGTGCTCAATACCTTGACCTCGTTTACTCACAAATGGGTACTCTTTACGACTTACTCCCTGATGCGCCTTGTCCTTCTACTTCCGCCACTTCAAATACTCCTGTTGCTTCTCATGTAGCCGACGGTGTGATTGGCACTTTTCATGCCCAACCTCATTCCGTCCAAACCTCTAGCAACAACCCCAAACCCATTTCTTCTAATGTTCAAAATGATCTGTCTCCTACCCCTCCCACCGGCAAGACTTCTGAGGTAAATGCTATTCAATCTACCCCCACTGGTAAAAACAAATCCAGAAAGGGAAAGGGTAAGAACAAGGAGGACAAAAATAATTCTCAAGCAGAAAGAACCAAAACAACACCTGTTGACGATAGGGATAAGTGCAAACCCCGAGACCCTTGTCTTATCTGTGGTGACAATCACTACACTAAGGATTGTCCACGACGAACCGAAGTTACTAAGTTCCTTCAAGGGACCACAAAACCACCCACTCCGACCGTATTTTCACAACCTTTCCCTTCTCAAAAATAGGCCCAATTGGTCATTCACAACCAACCTTCTGCCTCCAATACATCCTATGTCTTAATGTGTACAGGAGATTCGATGAAAAATGACATCACACTTACCACTCGAGCCAAAGATTATTCTTCCTCCAAAGAGAAGGTTGATGCTATACCTCCTTCGTTGGTCCAACCCTCTCCCGCGACTCCACCTACCAATGGTCCTCTTCATCTCGAACGACCAAGCCTTGACACAGTTCTTCACCTCCTCCAAAGGGCGTCGTTCGGAAATTGACTTTCAATCCTCATGCTTGTGCTGCCCAGAACTACAGTATTGTAGAAGATCTGGCCCAAGCACCATCCGCAATGTTAGCCCTCGAAGTCCTTCAAAGTTGTCCTATACAACAGAAGGCACTGTTGAAAGCTATCGGTGGAATTGACCCTACGGATACAAATTTAATAATTTTTTACTTGGAAGATCACATTCCAAGGTTACCCCCTCAACTCGCATTCCAAATACAAGTTATTGTCTCTGACAAAAACATTTGTAGAACAATTATCGATGAGGGTGGCTTGACGTGTGTCATGTCTATTACCTGTTGGAAAGCCATCGGCTCTCCTCCTTTGACAGAATCCCACAACACGCTCAAAGCCTTTAATGGATCTAGTTTCAAGACTTACGGTGTCATCCCTTCGTTGCTGATTACGTTAGAAGGAAAAACGGTCCAAGTTCAAGTGCAAGTCTTTGACACTCCTCTCGATTACAACCTTCTACTTGGCCGTAGCTGGATTGATTCCATGTGCGCAGTTGTGTCGAATTTTTTCCGTGTCGTGCGTTTCCCTCATCAAGGAAAGGTAATTACTGTCAACCAATTAGCCTTCTTTAACTCGAATGCACATACCGACAACATACCGTTCATTGCCAAAACCCCCCCGGACACGAGAATGTCGATGTGGGTCTTCTTAAAGACTCCTCATTAATGGGTACCTTCCCCATCCCACCACCCGATGTTCCACATCCGTCTGTTGCCTCGATCAACATGATATCCACCTCTATTCATGAAACCTCTATGTCTCACGACCCATGGATGGTACCCAAACCCGACGATCATCTTCATTATGACAACGAAATTCCTTTGAGTCTGGTCGAATCCACCTATCAGTCCATTCAATCGACAACTCCTTCTACCCCCTCTCTTGGTGTTTTATCTCCAGATCCTTTCTGCATCATTTTTTGAATGGACGAGATGATTATGTCTATTATGGAAGACACCCCCTGGGATGATGGACATGATCATTCCATCCTCTTCCTGGAATAACACACCATCGATAGCTACCAACAGATATCGACCTCGTCGACCGTTGTCATCATTTCCACCATTCCCGAGTCTACACACGATGTGTTTTCTGAAGGGAAATTAAGCAATATCTCACCCACCATTCCCCTCGACATATCCATAAAACCTGGAATTGTCGAAAATGTGCATATCGGAGCTTCGTGTTCCCCTGACGAAATCATCACCTACAAGTCACTTTTCAAATAATTTCGTGACATCTTCGCCTGGAGCTATGAAGAAATGCCGGGTATTGACCCCGACATTGTGATACATGACATTAAGACATACCCAAATGCTAAACCCGTCCGACAATGCATTCATCCGGTCCACCCACGTAAAGCAGTTGCTATCAAGCTTGAAGTCGAGAAACTTCTCAAAGATGGCTTTATTTACCCGATGGCTCTCACTGACTGGGTTTCCAATCTTGTCCCAATCGACAAGAAACAAGGCACAATCCACGTGTGCGTTGATTATAGGGATATTAACAAAGCATGTCCTAAAGATAAATTTCCTACCCCCTTCGTTGACCAGATCGTCGATGATTGTGCCGAAAGTCAAATCTTCTCTCTAATGGATGGTTTCTCTGGATATAATCAAATCAATATCATCTCCGCGGACAACCACAAAACAAATTTTATTTGTCCTTGGGGCACTTTTGCCTATCAGAAACTTCCTTTCGGTCTAAAAAACACTGGCGCAACTTTTCAACGCTCTATGTGTTATGCCTTCCATGATATCAAGCACATCATGAAGCCATATGTCGATGAATTAACCACTCATTCTATGCGCCGTGTTGATCATCCAATACACCTCTGAGCCATTTTCCTTCGATGCTGGTTTTACCATATACGCTTGAATCCTCACAAATGCGTTTTCTGCATAGAATCCCACTGACTTCTAGGATTTATTGTTTCATGTTAATAAAGCCATGCTTACCAGACCTACAACCATAAAATATGGTCACATCCTTCTCCTCTACACCCTGTGGTATCCATTGTTTCTTTTGCAAAATGGGGTATCGATTTCATGACATGTCACCCTCACTCGACCGGGGGGCATGGATACATTATTGTAGCCGTAGATTATTTTACGGAATGGGTCGAGGCGATGCTAACATTTGACAACACCGGAAAGACCGCAACATTATTCATATTCAATCATATCATAGATCGTTTTGATGTTCCTCAGGCTATCATCACTGATCATGGTAGCCACTTTAGAAACTTCACGATGTCGGAACTCACTGAAAAGTGTTAATGTTTATGCCATTATTATAGTTCTTTGCATTTCAATAGATAAGAGCACCATAAGAACAAGATCACTGAGAAATATACATTCACAAGAGACATAGCATTTATCCTGGGAAACCCTCTAGGGGAAGAAAACCCAACAAAAACTTCCTTATCATAAATAGCTTATACAATGTTCAATAGATAACTCAAACCAATACAGATAGTCCTCCCCAAGAGATGCGCCACTCTTCTTCTCCTCTCTCTGGTAATTACACCTTGCCTCATAAGAGAAATGAGAAAGTGAGTTGTGTGTTAGAAGTGAGGCGCTAGCCTCTTATTTATACACGACTGCCACGTGTGAGAGGGCTTAACTAGTAGGGCCGACCTCTCACTCTGGGTGGGTAAACCCACCTTTAATTAATTATGGGTCTTCAATAATAACTGTTGGGGCCAACTTCTTATTCTGCCCTTTATAATTGTCCAAAGACCAATCTGCAAAAGGGGATTTGGTCCTTATACAATTACCGACATGATTAATCCACAATGGGGATTAATCCTAATAATAAAATAACAACAATAATAAGAATGCTCTTCGTAGTTACATTATTTCAACAAAAATTTGGGTCTTCGCCATGAAAACTCAACACCCTATTACCCACAAGCCAATGGCCAAGTCAAAGCAATTAACAAAGTCCTCATAACTATGCTTCGATGAATGATAGGGATTCACAAAATGAGTTGGCACATGATGTTGTTTTCAACATTGTGGGCTTACAGGACATCTGTTAAGTCTGCTACCAGGTTTATACCATTCCGGTTAGTCTATGGTCTAGAAGCCATCCCGTCGATTGAATGTGAGATACCCTCCCTAAAACTATCAGTCGAACTCCTCCCAAACACTTCTGCTGAAGAAGAACGTCTGTTGTATCTCATGCGATTAGATGAAACTTTTTGCGACGCCACCCTAGTCATAGAAACCTAGAAGAAACGTGTCAAAGCCCAATATGACAAACATGTCAAGCCTCGTGTTTTCTCCAAAGGTGATTTGGTTCTCCTTTATGAACAAGATCAAGATATGCTAGGAGAAGGAAAATTCAAAGCTATGTGGAAAGGTCCTTATATTGTTAGACGAGTTTTGGAGAAAGGAACTTATGAGTTAGTAGATTACAACGGTATCCCTTTGAGTGAACCCATAAATGGGTTGTACTTAAAGAAGTACTATGCCTAAGGTCACCTGTGCATGAGTACTTGTAGTTTATTGTATCATACTTCTTGTGTGTTACTGTAGTATGCTTTTTCGTTATCTGGTCTCTGCCCTTATGTTACGTTGTGTTTGGTTTCCAGATGTCGGAGTCTTCGCCACCCCACATTAGCTTCGCTGATGGCGCTAGTCGTAGTACTCAGAACCTTGCTTCTATTGCTTGGGAAATTTATGCCCCTACAAACGAACTTATCACTCTATGAGGTGTGTGTCTCGGCCGTGCGACCAACAATATTGCAGAGTATAACACCGTTATCGAATTGTTGATTGATGCTATTTCTCTCAATATCTGTCACTTGGTTGTACGAATCGATTCGCAGCTAGTAGTACTACAGTTAAGTAATGTCTATGCTATTCAAAGTCCTACTTTATTACGGGTATATTTACAAATTCACCTCTTGGAACGTTATTTTGATTATATTGAGTATCAACACATTCCTAGATGTCTAAATACATTAACTGATGCATTAGCTAACTATGTATTAGACAGGCATTTGGTCCATTTATAAACCAATCACATCACATGTATCACACAACACAAGATAAGTCGGTAGAAGCCGTATATATGTATATAACGATCAAAATTTTTTACAATTTTTTTATGTCCAAGGACAAAAATCTCAAAAATCTGAAGCTCATAGCTTCTACAAAGTAGCATCATGGGTGACGCTCACGATAACACACAACTTCTTGGGCCACCCTACAAAGCAGTCGGCTAATAGACTCTGACATGCCCACAATGTGGTACTGATAACGCCTAGGGGTTTCCCCATTAGCCATATTTGGAATGTCAGCAGTCAACCCCTCCAAGTTTTTCTCCACTGCCTCATAGTCTTCAGCATCCCATCACGCCACTAGAGCCGCCTCTCCTCGACCCTGAATAGGAGATGTTCCTGGAGGTCTATATGGCCCCACATCTCTGTCATCAAAAAGAGATTTTTTTTATCAGTTCTTGGACAAACATAAAAACATTTTATATGATAAAAATCACAAAAACATTTAAAAGAAAAAAATGTGTACTTCTTACCTAGGTCACCCCACTGAGCATCCTCAGGTAGGGATAAATTCAGATCCCCTCAGAAGTCCAATCCGTCTTAGGCGTAGTCATCAACCATCAACATCTGTGGCCACAACCAGTCAAAGAATGAATCATTGTATTTGATGATGGGCCCAGCTATGTGTTGGGCTATGAGGTTGCACCACATCAACATTCTCGGATCCTTTGGGGCCGGTAGACCCCACTCAACCTATAATCTCAACAATGGGACCCTCTCAAGAAAGAAGGAAACAAAAAGTGATCCATACCCGAATTGCTTCAGGTCTCCCTTCCTGCATTTCATCAATTTCCTCTTCATACTGTGGAGAATTGTGTCCGACCAATTGAAGACTCACGACTCTGTGCACTCTATAGCGTATTGGAAGTAGCTCTGGAGAGCCATGTGTGGAGCTACGCTCCTGACCATGCGTGATATAGTGAACAAGATGGTTTGCAGGGTCAAATATTGGACGCTACAAATGGCCACCTTGCCTTTGCTTCTTTCTGCCTCTAGGACACAGTACTAGCGACAATACTCACTCATAGGGAGTCCGCCACCTCGGCTACCGGTCAAACTAGTGTGGTACCCACACCATGATTACCCTGTTAGAAAATAGATATCCTCGATATCTAGGGTCAATGTGTGGACTCCCACATGAAACAACTGTTGGTCCACATCCCACATATGAACCAGGTACTCCAACAACCTGATTTGGGCCCTCATGCCCGGAATCCAGAAGAATTTCAAGAGCCCATAGTCTCGAAGGGCGACAACGGTACCCGGGTCATTCCCGGTAATGGTATCCTCCTCCTCATGTCCTCTTTCTTGCCACTCCAGCATCGTGATGGTCAAATACCTGCACAAGAACTATAAGAAAAGGGTCAACAACTCTTTTCAAACCTTGGCATTTTTTTTATTGAGAAAAAATCAAATTGAAATTTCATTTTTCGGCCCCCGCAGGTGCCCCTTTAGCACAGTGTGAGATTCTTGCAGGTACCCTTAAGGCCGCTACGAGAATCATGAATTCTCGCAGGTCCCGTATGGCTAGCCTGTGAGAATGCTCGGGCGCCAGGTTTGGCCCTAAAATGAACCCAAAACCATGAAAATTGCCAATGAAAACAAAAACTAAACCGTGGAAAAGGTAGAAGATCAAGAGCTTACCTCATTGACGGAGACGGTTCGCCAAATGCTCGCTTGTGCCTCCCACGATCGAGCGATGAAATTTGGGGGAAAAAGAGTTGTTTTGGGCAAAGTTCTTGGCAAAATCACAATGAAAATGGTAAAAACACTTTTTACCCATATTTATTCTTTTTTTTTGCCCTTTTTGTTGATTTTAATATTATTTTGTCCATCAAACCTAATGCCTAATAGCCCTATGAGTGTGAATTTTTGTAGATATAATGACTTTGAAGTCCATACGAAGGAGTACATATGTTTTTTCTTTTTTCGTCTCATGTACGACTGCTTTTTTATGGTTTTTAGAAAAACTTCGAGCTCAGTCTTCGTTCGTTCTCACGCTCAAAAATACATGAGAACGTAACCAAGTATACTTTTTTCATCTTTTCATACTCGTCATGGTAACACGAAAACAAAAAATGCAAAGGAGTATCCTTTAAGCTCTTTTCACACTCCATAAAAATGAAAAGATTGCCGAGTGACCTTGTTCTGTTCATGCTTGTAAAAGTATCTGAGCAAAATGTTCGATGGGCGATAGTTTATCACTTTTTTGGTCCTGTCAAACTATTTTACAAAAAATGAATTGAGGGAATTCTCTTTAAGTGTTTTTCAGACTCTCAAAACATAAAAAACCCTCGAGTTTTCTATCTTTGGACTCGTTAAACAAACATCGAAAGACCCGTAATGGGACCGAACCACTCCTTCCTAGGGTTCGTTAAACATACTCTGAGGGACTCGTCCGAAGGATGATATTACATCAACAAGCATATGTTATCCTCCTCAAGCTTGCGTAAAAATAAAGAGGTACTCGCTAGAAATGGTGGGGGAAAATTTATGAAAGGGATGTGTTTTCGTATTCATATTATTGACAGTAAGTCTCGCTCTTGAACATGACACCCCCTATTCATTATTTGAAGCCGGTTTGGGAAATCCATTTGTCTCTCATTCGACTTGCTATAAGGTCATATCCTGGGTCGTCTCTGAGTCAGTGCTGCCAAGTCCTTGCTCGTGTCATTCATATGTTCAAGAGAAGTTCATCCAAACCTTCTATTTTGAGTCGGCCATCTGCAGTTGTCCATTCTTACAATGTCAACCTTCACTGTGTCCATTTCAACCTATATTCATACTCTATTTTGCCTTCAAAGTCTGTTACTTATTTCGTGTCATTGATGGGGGATACATCAAGGCCCTCCTATGACGAGTCTTGTTCCATCGACTCCAACTCATTATCTGGAAACAAGACTTAGAAATTGTTTAGTACCTTGGAACTTTCATGCCTCAATGGAAGGTTTCCTCGCTTTTGACAGGGGGTTTTCATTATTGACCCCTGATTGGGAGATTTCGTCGAATGTTCGATCTCAGTGCATTTATTCACATTCGTTGGATTGTACTAGTGTACCTTGGGAGTCATTGACATTAATGGTGATTTCACTTGTTAACGGTTTCATCAATGACTGATAATAAAGTGGTTTCTACCATGTTCGACTTCGACACATGTAATCACATGGCTAGATTTGTACTTTCAGATGACGGGATTGAATACCCTGGGTCGCATCTTTTTGATCCAGGCTACGATGGAGTATGTATGATTTGCATCGACACATAGATCCACTTTTTCTGTCACATGGCTATGTCATCTTAATTTGAATCTTCTTGCATAGATCCATGGTGTATTCTTGGTGGCTATGTAGAATTTTGATGGCATGGATCCACGGTGTATGATTGGTGGCCATGACCTATGTTCATGATGTTGTTCGTCTGTGATCTGAGTATGGGAATGCCTACCTCAGAACTGGTATTATATTCTGCAGATGCTTAGTTGTTTGCAGGTTTCCGATTAGATGCACTCTTGGTTTCTGACACACACACACATTTTACAAAGTATTTCGGATGTCACATATTCCAGCCTCATACTTTGGGGGGCATTATGTTACACATGATTTTGGTCACTTTGGTGATGTTTCAACAATGTTGTATTCATGCTCCCAACAAGGACTTTTTTCCTGAGAAAAATGACTGTTGTCTTCTTCCAAAAACATATTTTTAAGGTGAGTTTGCAGGCTGCCTATGGCCTAGGGTGAGAGAACCCCTCATTCTCGCAGGCCACCCACACTTAGGGTGTGAATTTCTTGAAATATGCTTTATACACAGGGTGCGAACTTGTTTTTAAGCTTGGAAAGGAGAAGAGGTCTCGAGTGTTCTAGAAGGGGATCTTCTAGAAAATGAGTTGGAATTCGCATGGTTGTCATTCTACTGACTTCTCAGATTTGTTGGGATCATCCTCATTCATGTAACCATCTCTCCTTCTCCTATATATTGAAAGGTTTCTCATGGAAACGGTTAAGCAATATTGAATGAAGAATTGGTGAAAGAATTGTGTGAAGAACCCTGCTTGGACATAAGCTTGAAGACTCTATTTGGTCTATCAACAAGAATTGGATCTTATTCATACAAGTACAGAGCAATTGTGTGTGTTGGAACCAAGGGTCACTGAAAGGAAGCTTGCAACATCATGGTGATCAGGTTGTATATTCTACTTTCAATTAATATGATATAGCGACATGTCCCTTTCCCATAAAGTCACTCTTACTTTATTATGTAATTCCTTGCTCATATGCATAAGTTGACGTTGAATACACTTTGCTATCTTCACTTTGGTTGGTTTGTGTTTTCTTGGACTTGAATTCATGAGAGCGCTGGAGCGAAGTGGGAACAACAGAGACCTAAGGAAGTGATATAAAGGTATGTCACTTATTCCTTCCTATTAGTAGATTCAATGATTACAACTTAGGGAAAGAGTCGTGTCCTGTCCTATTTTGTTCTAGATCCAGGTGGATCTAGGGAGATCTGTTAGTGTCCGCACCTACCGATTAGTCATATTATGGCTACAAGAATGAATAGGACGGTATCTTGGAGAAAGTCGAGCAACCTGTGGAGGAGGAGATGCAATGCAAAGCACCGAGGAAGTGGCAGAGGATCGAGTCCATGTGTTAAATTATGAGAGGCATCGAAGGGTGATCTATGTTTTTTCCTCCACAAAATTTAACGGTGGAAGTTTGCATATGTAGTTTGCAAATTAAATTGTTTTTCTTTTGGATACTTCTATTGTTTCTACTACTACTGCGCTCGACGTCATTGGTGTATATAATTCACATAAAATCAATTTTAGGCACATATATATAAATAAAATGAATTTAAAATATAGAACACAAACATATATAACTAATTTCTATTTATCAAAAACTAAAAATAATTTTTATTTGCAAAACAAAAGTGAAAATGTAACCGATGCTATTAAAAAACACATATGCACCACGTCTAATGCTCCTTATCAAACATAAGGCATTGAAGAGAGATGTGTTAAACATAATGCACCGATGCGTCATTGTTAGTCCAATACTGATATCTATAGAGGTGTATTGTGTTATATAGCGAATCAATTAAGGGTTAGTGTTAAACGATGTACTAGTGCTCTTGGTTACATTAAATTCACTGACTTTCTATGTTGGTTCGAGAAAAGGACACTTTACAATGATGCATTGTCTTTTCGTGATGCACTATTAACGATTGTGTTTTAAAAGATGCACCACAATGATAATTTTTAAACTATTTTTCTCGGCACAACTTACTTAACCACCCCGATGCGTTTCGTTTAAAGTAACACACTAACGCTCCATTTCAGATTTGTATGCGTTGATACCAATGAATTTTTATTATAATACACCACTAATGGGGCATCCCATAAAAGACGAGATGGTAAATGATTGTGTATTTTGTTCGATGTGTTGTAGAACACATCACCGATGCGTTTTATTTATTTCATGCATCGTTGATGAAATTATTTGTTTCAAAAACTTGGTGGTGTGTTCGATTAATAGAACACACTGATGCATTTATCTTAATCAAATCACTTCCTATCATATTAGTGGTGATTATCATAAGATGCACTGCACTGAAAATTTGTGAAAGTTCACCCCAATATCATCCTCTTTACAACACCGATGCGTTGCTTTGATCTAGCCACATTGACCAGTGAAATTGTTGTATATGAACTTATGTAGTGTGATGTATTAATATAAACGCAATGGTATTACCATGCTATTGGAGCACCACATATTGTTTTATGGTGCATTCTATTGTCAAGAGCATTGGTTACAGGACGTCCACCGAAACGACACAACGCAACAATGTGTTTGGTTAACATAAATGCATCGTCTACCCATTTTTATGAAATGTGCACATGGTGGTGTGATTTCACTTATGTACAATACCAATGAATTATAGTTTCCATACCACCGGCTTGATGTTTATAGGTGCGTTGTATAGTAAAATGTACCGATGCATTTTATGTCAGTATGGGCACCAGTTCGTTATATTGATTCATTGCAAATTAAGTGGTACGATTTGTTACTAGGAATGCACTGGGGCAACCATGTTATTGATGCACCACTTTTTTGTTTAACAAGGTGTTTTTAATAGTAAAGCACCGACCATGGGGCGTTAAAGGAAATTCCATGCAATTTCAAATTGGTTAATATATGTTTTGGTATGGAGATTTTAGTTGTACCGATGAATTTTTTAAACTAGTTGCACCGCTTAATTATATTTCTTGTGTCATTTTTTAATGGCATGCTTAGTTAAATGGAATGCGCCAGTGTGTTAGAGATAGAAAATCACCAACACGTTATTAACTGGCCATTTTCCTCTATAATGCACAATATGCGGGTCATTTATGAGGAAGCACTGAAGGTTGTGCTTACTTTTAAGTTAAAACTTGGATGTAACAGATGTGGTGATTAATATTAAGTTAGAAAAGGAAACATCACGTTGGGGTGATTCGAATCGAAATGGTTCACCGTATGCAAAAGGAAAAAAATTTGGAAATTTCCCAAATTTCTTGGTCATTTCCGAAAAATGGAAATATGTGGAAGATTGACCGATGGAGCTATCCAAATCACTGAGAAGAAACGACAACATGGAGTTCATGAAAATAGAGTAAGCACATGTTCTTTCTTGAGAGATTGGAAGCATTGGATGAGGTGTCACAATGAAAATCAATCTAGATTTGTTTTTTTATTTACCCTTATTGCAGTTTGCCATTGGTCATTTTCTATGCACCGATACGTAAGATTAAATGGTATCGGTGCCCTATGATCGATGATTTTTATTTTTTATAACTTATGATGGTGCATTTGAACATTTATTCTTTGGTGTGTTATGTTTTAGTTTAGTGCCAAGGTGAATGTATCGTATAGGTGCACCGACAATTTTTTTTGCAAAAACGTTATGACCGCTCACGTCCACTAGCAACCTCCTCTATGAAAAATAATGATGTGTTTGATCATTTTATTACCGATGTGATATTTTTCTATGTGCACTAAGGCATGTAGTACTAAAAGGCCAAAAAAAAACTTCTGCAAAAATTTATGACCACTCACATTCACTAACAACCTTCACTATGAACAATAATGATGCATTTGATAATTTTATGACCAGTTCAATAGTTTTTGATGTGCATTGGTGCATATAGTATTGTAATTTACCAAGCCTCCTAGATGAGTACTACACTCTGATACCACTTTGTAACATACCCAACCTCCTAGCTAGGTATTTCACTTTGATACCACTTTGTAATGTACCCAGTTATCCAATCTGCTTTGATACCATACTGCAACATTAACCATCTTACTACTGAGCAATTCTATTCCAAAATTCAGTCCACATATTATAGTCTATAACATAGATATGTGCATGAAATACTTGAACTAACGTGCTCAACCCCAAGTTGAGTCATTCCACACTAACTTTCCTCATTTTACACAGCTTAAAACAACGAAAGTAACATAATACAATTGCATGCACAAGCATACTGAACACACAACACTAATGTGAACATAATACATACTGAACATGAGATCACTACTTCTTGTGCAACCTTTTTCACATTACACAGAGATTCTGTTTTCCTTGTTCATGAGGACCACTTCCCTATGCACACAAGAAATTTCATCCTCATTTGCACACAGAGTATTTCCCCACGCGGAAAGCCATTCAAACCTCACCTCAGAGACTCATGACCATTACCATAAGGCAAAATTAACATGAAAAACTATCAACAAATGTCAAACTCCTGCATGATTACAATAATCAAAATCAACACCACACTTACATGTGAAAACAACATTTAACAGAATAACAACAACTACTTATATGGAACAACATACAAGAATTAAGCCATATTAAACATAGATAACTAAGCACAAAGTAAATGATACAAGCATATAAAGACACACATCTTTTATGAAGGTCACCAACTATGTGCATAACTCAAACATTCCTCCCATCCATAGACTCTATTGCTCATATACGTTCATCAACATGCCACCCCCGAGTTGGGGCTTAACTCCACCAGGGGAATAGGGTTCCTAATTCCAAGCTAAGGTATAATAAGTGGAATTGCTCAGTCCAAGGTGCCCACTACTGCAACTAGTCTACAATATCTCATTCTCCACGCTCCTATCCCACCCAAGGAAGTGTTCCCCTTCTCTGCTCAACATTCCTTCGACTTCCCCACTTACCTTCGAAGGATTTAACAATAGGTAGGATAGGAAGTCTCATATCCATACAAATAGTGCCTAGTGCACCAAGGAACAATTCCCATAAAAAATCTCACTTGGAGAGCATGCTCACGGGCCTGAAAACCCACCTCTTTGACAACAAATCTCTCACCTATATAGACTACTCACTGGCCTGAAAACCTATCTCTTCGATAATAAATCTCTAGTTACAGTAAAAAAAAAATCCTTACAAGATTTTCTCTACAGATAAGGTAATAGTCGTACATTCCAGTTAGTCTTACCCCTTTTGCACAAGATAAAATAAATAAATTCCCCAAAAGAATGAGTTCTCTCCCTGAAATACACTAAGGCCAACAATATATATTGCATTCCTTAAACTAGACAATTTTCACCTTCAAAAGTATATTTAGCCACTTTGTGATGTGTTCCCTTCCCTTGAGAAGTTAGGATAAATAATTATCCATAACATACACTTTTCCGAAAATATTAATAAAATATTTCCTAAGACTTAAATCGCTCCTCTTTTCCCTTTTTCAATGGAGTTATTCCCTTGTCTCTTTTCATCTGATCTATTTTCACACAACAATGTGATACTATTAATAACTTGAGTATTATTACACTTTACAAGGATAGGCGCATTGGCATATTTGTGTCCTGACTCACTAGCCTCATAATCACATAGTCTCTTTGCCCTCAACAAATGCACACACACACACCAACTCGATGCACACTTTTAGGTAATCCCCATGCCCTTACACAAGTACACACAACACTATGAAATGTGTGCACCCTTTCTTTGATAACAATTCTCCATGAATTACTCAGGTGCATGAAAAACCAAACTTGGTGTCAATGGATCACCAACCTATATGTTCATTTTCATTTACAATTGGTATTAATGATTGACCAGCCTATGTGTATAGTTAAAAAGGATTCAGATTAGGGACATCACATTCCCCTCCCCCTTATTTATGCACTGTCCTTAGTGCATTCTATACACATATACATACAAAATTTCAAAACTATTAAAAAATATGTAGATACTCTACCCACATAACATCCTCACGCTCCCAAGTTGCATCCTCAGGACCGTACTAGGTCCATTGGACCTTTACTAGCTCCATGAATCGATTCCAGAAAAGTTGATTTTCCAATCTAATATGAAAACTGATCACACTCGAAAATCACTTTCTAACTCCACCTGAATCACATTCCAATCAACAATCTGATTATCATCAGGTACATACATTTTAAGAAATGATACATGGAAAATTTTATGAATACACAAGGATGCAGATAATGCAAGCGTATATGTGATAGGACCAATCCTCTCTAGGATTTCCAATGGTCCACAATAGCGCGTTTCCAACTTAGAAAAATTTCCTATCTTCAAGAAACTGCGTCTAGGTTTTAATTTCAAGAACACATGGTCACCCACTTTAAACTCATTTTGGGTTATTCCTTTATTTGTGCAACTTTTCTGCCTATATTGGGAACCCTTTAAATTCTTCCTTATCTTTAGAGTCTGCTCTTCCATTTCCCTAAGAAGATCTGGCCCAACCATTGTGTGGTATTCTAGGTTGTCCCAACTCACTGGCGTGTTGCACTTTCTACCATAAAGTGCCTCTAATGGGATCATATTTAGAGATTCTTGATACCCTTTTTTATAAGCATACTCTACCAAGTAAAGGTAGTCTTCCCATTTTGATGGTTTATCCATCACATACATCCTGAACATATCTTCAATCACATGATTTACCCTCTCTATTTGTCCATCTGTCTCAGGATGATAGGCTGTGATCAAGTTCATATTTCTCCTAAATCCTTTGAATATCCCTTTCAAAAAGTTGGATGTGAACTTGTAATATCTATCAGACATAATTGTCTTAGGTACACCATGCAACTTACAATTTCTCGCATGTATATTTTAGCAATGTTAGTTGCCTTGTGCACTGACTTCATTAGAATAAAAAGGAAAAATTTAGTAAGCTTGTCCACCACTAGCATAATAGAATCATGTTGCTTAATATTCAAGACATCTAGCAATAAAATCAACAACCTCCTTTTTCATACCTGGCCAATAATATTTATTTTTACTGCGACAATTGTCTTCTAGTATCCTAGGTGTGCAACATAAGGAACTTTATGCATCTGTGACAATAACAAACTTTTCAACTCCTGATCATTTGGCACATAGAATCTATGTCTATACATGAGGATTCCATCTTCTTTTAACTAATAACCTTCCAATTTTTGTTGTGACATACCTTTCTATAAGTTCACCTTGATGTCCACATAATGTTGATATGATTTGGAAACTTCTAAAATTCTATCACACAAATCTGATTTGTACATGCTAATGGTTGTAGCATGCATCTCATGCACCCTCCTGTTAAGTGCATCAACCACTTTGTTCTCTTTCCCTCTAATATGCTTTATGTCAAAGTCATACTCACGGAGGAGCTCTAACCACCTGCTTTTTCTAGAATTTAAACTTGGTTGTCCAAACATATACTTCATACCACTATGGTCTATTCGCATCTCAAATATTTTACCCATGAGATAGTGCCACCACATATTCAAGGCATGCATTATGGCTTCCAATTATAAGTCATGAGTAGCATAGATCCTTTCATGTTCTTTTAACTTTCTAGATTCATAGCACACCACATGCTCATTCTGGATAAGGAGTCCACTAAGCTCTTCCTTGCATGTATCCTTTCCCACAATGAAGTCTACATTAGGATAAAAAAATCTCAAAATTGGCACAGTTGTCAACAAACGTTTTATGTGTCTGAATGTGTCATTTGATGTGATTGTTCATGGATGTTCTTTTTATGTATGATTAGTATAGATCTATTTACTATATGATTGATGTGCAATAATAATGATTGTTAGAATGGTTTATTTATGTTGCAATCTATGTTATAAGGGTTTTGCACAATAAAGTTTGTTAACTAATCAACGGATATGAATAAATATATAATGCACATGGTGGATAAATAGTAATGGGTATGATGATAACCTCACATCCCTTTGTCCATGAAAAAACTTGGTTCCTGCATCCCTAGTAGATACCTCAAGTGAGATTTCAATTGCATGTAGGTGATGCCAAAAGGGTTAGTATTTGAATGGTTTTGTTGGTTGAGCAAACTGAACCTAGGGTCTTATGACTACGCACCAAAAAATGGTTCCGTTGTTGGGACCTAGAATCTGTAACTGAGGGAATGTTTTGGAGGTCAACTAAGAAATATATTGTCGAATGGATAGAAAGAAAGGAGAGAGAATTTTCCTGAGGAGAGAATAGAAACCCTCAGATGAGTGACGAACAATGGTAGCAAAGGTATGTGTTCACAGAGCTACATGATATTTTCTTTGGAAAATTTATGATTGTTTTGATTGAATGGTTTGAAATATTAGTGGAAAATACCAGAAGATACCATACTACAGTGTCGAGGGATTAGACCCCTAAGTTGGTAAGACAATTTAATTCTGTAAGCAATAATACTTCTCGCGTAGTGTATTTCTAGTTGAATAACATACTGGGGGGTTATAGTACATAATTTTTGGTAGATTGTACCTAGTCATATAGTGTTGCAAAGAGGGATTTCTTTAAGCCTGGTATGCATGGAATATTTATAAAAGCATAGGTTACCTGGATAAAGATGTTTTTGTGTGACAAATGTGTGATGACGATGTGATATGACTACTAAGGGGATTCATGCACATAGGGGTTCCAGGGGATGACCAAGGGATAGTATGAAGGTAGGAATGAATGAAGAAAGAAATGACTAAGGAAGGGAGGGACTGAGGATGTAGAGAAACGAGGAAGGTATAATAGAAGAAGAAGACGATTTTGGGGTACTACGCAATGGAAGAAGGTACAAGAGGTTTAAGACTAGGGCTAAGGAAGGAGATCACATAGTGAGTATGAGAGGAGAGTACCCTGTGTAATATTCCAAATTGTATAAATACTACAAGAGAACGAGAGGAAGATGATCCTCAGTTCAATCCTATAATAGAAGAGTCATTTAAGTCCTGCTCGGGCTAGATCCCATGTCAATTCCATGACCCCTTGTGCATCACCTACATCTGAAATAACATTTGAGGATTTGTCGAAAACACTTATAGTTAGTAGAGGAAGACAAAGTAGCAGTAGCCAAAGAAGTGGAAGAAGTGTGTCGAGTTAGAGTCAGCCAAGATCACCAAGGAGAGGTATTATGCAAAACACCATGGCAGGGTTAGATAATGCATTGAGAATGCATGAATTCCAGGGATTTGGGTCAGAGGACCCAGAACGACATCTATTTGTATGTGAGACGATTTGGGCTACGAAGAATGTCCAGGATATGGCCACAAATATTTCATAGTTGGAAACAACGTTTAGAGGCCACACATTAGTATGGTACATGAAATTTCATAGTACTACACCAACATGTCACGAAAGGACACTGGAAGAAATTCGACAAGAATTATTGAAAGAGTTCAAGAAGCCAAAGTTTTAGTCGCAATACTTCACATAATTGAAGGAGATAAAACAAGTGCATGCTAAGTTAGTTTGGGACTGAAGAACACCATAAGGAAAAATGCCCAACCTTTGCACAGTATTTGGTGAATGGAGCACCAAACCCATTACCAGGAGGGGGGTACTGTGAAATATGAAAGAAATGGGGACATCATTTGCACGATTGTCCACTGTTGTAGAAATACCAGAGTACGCTAAGGAATTTATTTTGTAACTTTTGAAAGTTAGTACAGAATGAAGAGAAGGATTTCCATGCATTTTCTTTGATGAGAGAGCACACTTTATATATGCATAGAATTCGGGAGGAAACTATTGTGATAGAAGGATATGGTTCATAGTATAATAACCAAATAGGATTTAAATAGGATTTAATTTGGTAGAGGTCGAGGTAGAGGAATTTTTGGCAGAGGAGATAGAGGCCCAATAATCTACTACAATTGTAATCAATCGAGACATTTAGCTCATGATTTCCCAAATACTTGTAAATCATGCATGTAATGTAGAGCATTTGAGCATGTGGCAAAAGAATGTCTTCAATTCCTTGTGAAGTGGCATGAAAGAGGGAATTATTGGAACCAAAACCTGAATCAAAAAATGCAAACTATATCGAAAAATATACATGAGGAATGACCCAAAATAGTCATTTTCATGCGCAAAGGAGCTAAGACAGGAGCTAACGTGAAAAACAGAAGGAGGAAGAGTGAGAAATGGGTGAGGAAATCAATAGGACCTATGCTGACATTTTACCCACAACAAGAAAAAGAGACATATTAGCAGACAATGAATGAGATACTAGGATTGGATTGGATAACATCAAGATCATATGTAACCCATGTGGTTGATATGCCTTTGATCTATGATCATACTACCCTGGAAAGGCCCCTTGAATTTTTTTATAAGAATTTGCTTACCATTGATGAAATATGAAGCTACATTGAATGCATTGCACAAAATGATTGATAATTCTGCATAAGGAAGGGAATTACATACCACACAGAGGATAGTGCATCAGGTGCTATGTAAAAAGAGGGCAAGCAATGAGTTCAGATTAAGTGCGCAGATTAGGGATTATGACATGGACTAGGTCATTTTAGATTGGGGTTCTGATGTAAACATTTTTCCGAATAAAACATGGGAAATGATGGGAAGCTAAAGTTAATTTGGTCTCTTGTCCAGTCAAGATTGGCGAACCAACACAAAATAGTACCAATCAGTTAGTTGTTAAGGGTACCTGTGAATATAGACAAAGTGCACATTGTAATAGATTTCAAATTCATTGATATTGTGGAAAATAGTCATCCATACCTAGCACTATTGGGGCTTGAATGGGCCTTTGACAATCATGAAATTATTAATATGAAGAAAATGGAAATGATCTTTGAAGTAGGGTAATTGAAGGTTACCACATCATTGGATCCGATAGAAGGAAAGATGTACATAGAGCCAGCTAAATGGAACAAAATTGATAACCTATATAATATGACTGTGAGAATGGATGACTACATTAATATGAATATATATGATGTCGTAAGTTGGAGAAGCATTAGCTCATGTGCGTCAGATTCGGAAGAAGGATTGGAGAATTGGTAGCAAAGGATGCATGAAGTATCAACTAGACGATGTGCCCACATGACTCGATCATTGTGCTGGATTGGAACGAAGTTATGTGATCCACCCAAGTATGATGGTTTGATCGACATACAATATTTTGTACATGCATTTGAAATTCATATACCTGAACAACAAATATTGTTGGCAATAGATGTTGTCTTGAAAGCCACTCTAGCCAGATGCTGGGTTGCACATAAAGAAGGAACAAAACACTGGCAGGAGTGTAGAATATTGATGCAAGTTAGATTTCTTACCGAGGTTGATTATACTGCACAAAAATACATAGGAGTAAGTGACCCAACATATCATATTACGCAGTGTATAAATATATGGAGTTCAATATCGAAGAAGGAATGGACACATAGGTTCATACATCCATTGGATAAGATCCCCAATAACTGTTACTTGGAACTAGAAATGCATATAGAAAAAACCAACTGGGACGAAATAACTCAAAGGTTTAAGGTAACATTTACTTTTGAAGATGAATCTCCATTGATAGATGCAACTTTGCAAACCATTAGAAACAATATTTTTTCAAAAGAATGGTCGATGTATGTACTACCTTTATGTAGTACACATAGAACTTCTATGATAGTTCATGAAATGATGGAATGTTATAAGGTGGCTCCAGAAGATCAGGACGAGGAGGATCCAAGAAATACAAAAATACCTAAGAATGAGGGGAAACAAAAGGTGGAAGGTCCCAAGCTTGAATCTACTACGTATGCATAGCCACTATGGACATGTAAGGTAAATATTGTGACAAAAGAGAATCCAAAGTTTCTGTAGATAGGAGACTAATGGAATGATGAAACTGTAGAAAAATTGTGGACTTACTATGTGAGTATCAAGATCTATTACCAACCTGTTTTTAGAAAAGAAAGAGATAGATGGTGAGCTAGGAGAAATAAAGATCCCTTTGAAAAACATATGTTAAGCCAGTAAGACAAAGACCCTATAGACTGAATCTGAATTATAAAGAGAAGGTAAAGACAAAGATAGAAATAATGTTAGAAGCAAGAATTATTGAACCAGTGGTGGAGTCAGAATGGATAATTCCAATGGTAGTACAAGATAAGAAAACAAGAGGAATCATAATTTGTGTAGACCTACAAAAACTAAATGATGCATGTCTACATGATCCATTTCCGATATTGTTTATATATGAAGTGCTAGATAATTTTGAGGAGTAGGAGACCTATTCCTTCACGGATGGATTCTCATGATATCACCAGATAAGTATTATGTAAGAAGACATATATAAGACTACTTTTTCAACAGAGTGAGGCATCTACCTATTAGTACTCAAATTCGTAGTGTTAAAATTTGGACATTTGGTCATGGACAGTTTGAAAGTCAATGATTTAAGGAGAATTCAAAGAAGGAATGTAGGAACATGGAAAAAGATTAATTGGATGCTGACCAAGAGAAATTTTTTCTCATGAAAGAAGTAGTTTGTGTTGCTTTAAGTAAATTGAAAATTTTCAGTGGGAAAGATTGCTAGAGGTGGTTTCTACAGGTCTTTTCCGGTGAAAACATTGTGCATATTTATTCAATTAATATAGACAACAACACGTATCAGTAATTTAGGAACAAATATTTACAGGAGTCTTGGATCACTACCAAGTAGACACTTTATGCCTAGATGTCGAAAACAAAAGCTGGTGAAAAATATTGTTGATCTACATGGTTTTAGCACCTCTTTTTATTGCATATGTATCTTTTCCATATGCCCATGTATTAGGGTAAATTTGTTTTTCAAATCTTACCCATATTTTAAGTAAACAAATTCAACAATTTGGGTAAAGGAAGAATAGTAGTATATCCTCAAAATCTGAATTTGAAGATCATTTGCAATGTATGAGACAAAGTATTTCAAGGATGAAAATTGGCAGTCAAGAATTGAATCTAGCATTTCTAGAAACGCCTGGTAATAGGGGATCACTTCAATATTTATCTCCATATTTCAAGATAAGTTTATCAGTTGATAGAGCATCTTCAAGTTCAAAAAAAAGATCGATCTAACATCTCAAGAATCAATAGTTCCATATTATATGCAACAAATAAAATATTTTAGATTTTTTAAATAGGATTAGTTCCTAGAAGTTTGGGACAATTTGTTAATGTATATATATATATATATATATATATATATATAGATTGTATCATTTTGTGCAAATGAGGGGGGGATCTGAGAGATGTAACAAGCATGTGTGAGCGATGAGAAGCCAAAGGGAAATTTTATTTTTGTAATCATTTTTTACATTGATAATTCATGACAATTGTTTTATCATATCATAATTTTCTTTGTTTTACACATTGCAGTTTCATCTTGCTTGAATAAATTGCATACATTGAGAAGCAATGGATGCCTATGAATAATACATTCTCGAGCGGTAAATATTTTACTGTGATTGCCTATTATTTCTGTGTTTTGTTTCAAGTACCCTTCCAATCCATTTTGCAGAGAGAATATTTGTTTGATGGGCACTCTACTTTTTGTTTTATTCCGTATTATTCTACCCATTTATCATATAAATGTTTTATTTGATATGCAATTTGATTTCCTTCGATCAACAGGCCGCTTAATTGACTCCATGTCCAATATTGTCTCGTTGATATGCAATTAGCTTGTTTCCCTCATTCTTTCTCTTTCAATCGACCTGATCCACCTTCCTTCAAACCAAACCAATCTTTTTCCATAAAACCATTGCAATAAATTGATGATGCCCTAGATTTCCCTTTAGAAGTCAAGTTCAACTTTAGGGACTAACATATTTTGGCGTTGTTGTGAGGGACAGAAGTGAATATATCTTCCCCAGGAAGAACAACAACTATTAGATCTATCTTTGGATGGTGAAATGAATCTAGAAATTTTAAGACTGCTCATATTTCACCATGGAGACTACACTGTTCGAAGATCCATAGGTGGCTCCTGGATGAAGATCCAGAATGACATCAAATGATCGAATGAAAGCTATATTGGCTGCAAGGTTTTCTCCTTTCAATTTTACTAATATTCTTGGTTTCCCTAATGTTGTTCCTGCCATAGATGTGTGGAGAGGTTTCCTTCCATGATTCTGAGAAAAGGATGAGGATAATTATGCAAATCATGTAATCAATTTTCATCAATACATGGATCAGTTGAATATACATCATGATGATGTATTGATGAAAATGTTCATGTATTCGTTGGATGACTATGCAAGGCAATTGTATAAAACTCTTCTTGCTTCTAGTATTTCCTCTTTGGATTTTCATGATACCTTTTATTCATATTGCAAGAGAATATACCTAGCCGAGAGACTTTTTGAGTATTGTTGTGAGGGATATGCATTATACACTCAAATTTTTGTAGATTATTCTGCTAGCAGTGCAGATGAAGGGGATGATAATGTTGAGGAAGAAGAAGAATATTCATTGTCATCTATATCCTCTTCTAATTTTGTTCCACAACAGGAGTATTTTCAACAGTCAGAATTTGAAGTTGATAACAATGATACTTTAGATGCATTTGGCATCAATCCAAATGTTTCTAATAGTAGTGATTATGATACAAAATTTGTTCCAAATTTGTTTGAAGATCATGTTGTTGATGATTATACACAAAAATATTCATATTTTTCATTATAATTTTATCATACTGCTCTAGTTTATGATGAATATAGTGATGATGATAAAGAATTAAATGTTTATGAAACCTATGGAGGCTCATTACCAATTTATCTAATAGAACCTTATCTAGTTTTTATTTTCAAAAATATGATCAACCATGTATTCATGCTACATCTAATGATAGTTATGAATTTTCTTTTCAAAATACCAATGAAGATCTCCTTAGTCTTGATAAATCTTACAAAGATATCATTGTTGAGGAAAATTATCAACATATTTCTCATGATATATCTTTCAAAACTCATCCTTAGTTTGATCACTATGAATACAACGATGTTGAAGATCAAGAACATATTTCTTCCTTTTTATCAAAATTCTTCAGATGTAATGGGATAGCATATGACAATTATGGATTAGAATCACATGGATATAGTAAGGATATCAGGAATAATTATATGATCAGTTGATAATGCTTTCCTCTTTGTCAATTGTTGAGCAACAACAAGTTTTGTATAAGTTTTGAGATCCAGTTTCCATTTATATGGAGATGTTTTGTAGCGACAAAGTTTCAGTTGTTGTCATCATAAATGCCGAATTATTGGGTTGTAAGTATGATCTCCAATATTTTTATTTACACTCTGTAGTCCTTTCTTTCATGACCTTGCACAAAATTGGAAAATTTCAATTTGTTATCCAATTGCTTACTTTGCTACATTGGAATTTCAGTTTTACATGAGCAGTTAATTTCAACAATTAGAAGTAGGTAGTGTAGATAATAATCTCTCTTCTCAAGAATTTGATTTGTAGAAGTATGTTTTGTTTTCATTATTGTGTGTTCATAATTTGAATAAGTTGTAGAAATCTGTCAATGATATAAGACTATATCACCAAATGGACTAGGCACTGTATAGTCATGGATTTACATTTTTTCATAGTGGTTTGATCTCAGTAAACAAAACAGGTTGAGAGGTTTTTAGGTTGCATGGTTTGATAAGTCATAGGTCTACTTGTTCTTTGTATCTCACAGGGAGCATGCCATCCCCAGGAGGAGACAATGTTAGTACTCAAATTCACAGTGTTAAAATTTTGACATTTGGTCATGGTAGGGGTGGTACCAGAAACAAGACATCCTTGCAGCACATCATAAATGTGATCTCTTCAAAATCCTTCTCCATTATGTTAACCTATGATCATTTTCTTCAAATTCCAAATCTCAAGGTTTAACCAAACTCATCGAGCTTTAGAAACTTCAAGTCATCTCCAAGTGCACCAAAGAACACAATTCCTTTTGTGTTACAAAACTCTCATCAACGAACATCTAAAATGTTCAAAATTTTTAAAAGCTACAATGTTAGATATCCTCTTGCATATGGAACATTTCCAAAAGAGATTTTAGTTACAGTAAAAGTGATTTAGTTTAAGTGAAAATGGTGTCAACTATTGTTTATCTCGTCCAGAGTAAAAATTTATGTTTGCAAGGAAAAAAAGAGAGGATGTTGAGTCACTGAACACAAGGAAGGACTCTATTAAAAGTATGAGCCCAAACCTAAGCATCGACAACGCCCAAGCACCAAGCCACCAAGGAAATGGATCTAGTGCACTACGCATCGATGAATCCTGGACCATCGGTGCAGATAAACAACAATTGTTTTCAATTCTCCTCGTCATGCATGATATTTCTCACTGAATGCAATCCAAAAATCACAAAGTTTACAAGTGTCAAGGGTTTTGATTGTAGGTTCCAAGTTTCCAAGTGTCGAATGTACCCACAAGTGTATCGATGAAATATGTTAAAGTTTCTCTTATCAATTGCAATGGGGATCTCGTGGTTTCATATACAAAGTTGAGGAACAATGATTTGTTTATGAGACTGAAACTATAATCTTTTTGTAAAATCGAGTTTGGCATAGAGATTAGCACATTATTTTTGTAGCTCCCGGAGAATCTATTTGACATAGTTTTTGATCAATTGTGGCGATGTTGTGGCTCATAGATTCTTTGTAGTGGGTAAAGCGTTTTTCGCTTAGGATCTGAGGCATTGTTAAAAGCATAGTCCCAAGTCAAACATCTAATCCAAGTCATGAGAAAATGCACAAATTCCATGTGCACCCATCTATCATGACAATGAAGAAGTTAAAGGAGTTTCGAAGAAAGAGATCCAATCACACCTCTTTGGGGCAAGCTCTTGGTTTATCATCAACATTTCCAGAATTAATAAGAAGATCTCCCATAGTTTGAAAGGAAACGATTTAAGGAGATTTCAACGAAACAACGTAGGAACATGGAGAAAGATTGATTGGATGCTTAACAAGAGAAGGTTTTGGTCATGGAAGAAGTAGTTTACGTTGCTTGAAGTAAATGGAAAAATTTTAGTGGGAAAGATTGGTAGAGGTGGTTTCTATAGGTCTTTCCCAGTGAAAACATTGTACATATTTATTCAATTAATCTGGACAATAACGCATATCATTAATTTAGCAATGAATATTTACAGGAGTCCTGGATCACTACCAAGTAGACACTTTATGCCCAGATGTCGAGAACAAAAGCTGGTGACAAATATTGTTTATTGACATGGTTTTAGCACCTCTTTTTATTGCATCTATATCTTTTCCAGGTGTCCACGTATTAGGGTAAATTTGTTTTTCAAATCTTACCCATATTTTAAGGAAACAAATTCAACAATTTGGGTAAAGGAAGAATAGTAGTATATCCTCAAAATCCGAATTTGAAGATCACTTGCAATGTATGAGATAGAGTATTTCAAGGATGAAAATTGGCAGTCAAGAATCAAATCCATCATTTCTAGAAACACCTGGTAACAAGGGAACACTTCAAGATTTATCTCCAGATTTCAAGATAAGTTGATCAGTTGACAAAGCATCTTCAAGTTCAAAAGAAAGATTGATCTAGTATCTTCAATAATCAACGGTTCTAGATTTTCTGCAACAAATAAAAGATTTTAGTTTTTTCAAATAAGATTAGTTCCTAGAAGTTTGTGATAGTTTGTTAATGTATTTATATATATAGATTGTATCATTTTAAACAAAGGTGGGGGGAAGGGCCCGAGAGGGTACAAGAGAGATATGAGAGTTGAAAAAAACTTGTGTGAGTGATGAGAAGCCAGAGGGAAATTTTATTTTTGTAATCATTTTTGGGATTGCGGATTCATGACAATTTTTTTATGAGATCATAATTTTCTTTGTTTTAAACGTTGCAGTGTCATCTTGCTTGAACAAATTGCAGACATTGAGAATCAATGGCTTCCCATGGATAATAGATTCTCGAGCGGTAAATATTTTACTATGATTGCCTATTATTTATGTGTTTTGTTTCA
>JZKD02S2418630.1:713460-735137 GCA_000966675.3 Picea glauca | reverse complement strand
CACTTTTTGATTTGGGGGTTGATTTTGATGTTTTTTATGCAAAAATATGGGTTTTTTGGGCCAGAGTTCTCGTTTTGAGGTCATAGTTCTCATTAAGTTGGTAACTATGTTAAAACCATTGCAATAACTTGATGATTCCCTAGCTTTCCCTTTGCAGTCAAGTACAACTTTAGGGACTAACAACTACCAATACACAGTGATACCTTTTCGGCTGAAGAATGCACCTGCAATTTTATCAAGAGTAGTTGTCGCATCCTTTAAGGAATTTATTCATAATTTCCTTGAATTTTATCTAGATGATTAGACTGTGTTTAGTCTCTTAAAGAATCACATAGAATTACTAAGGTTAATGTTGGACATGTGTAGACAATGTCAGATTTCGTTGAACTTGAAGAAATGTATTTTTTGTGTGCCTTTTGGAATTTTATTGGGGCATATGGTATGTAAGAAAGGTTTACTAGTGGATCATGCCAAGATTGCAGTGATTTTGGACTTAAAACCACCCACATCAGTAAGAATAGTTAAGAGAAACCATGGTCCATACATGATACTATAGGAAGTTCAATAAGGGATATGCACAGATTACAAAACCCATGGAGAACTTGTTGAAGAAAGAAGATAACTTCCAATGGAATGAGGACTGCCATAAAGGTTTTGACACATTAAAGAATAAGTTAGTGATTGCGCCGATTTTGATATTCCCAAATTGGAAGAAGGAATTTCATGTTCATGTGGATGCATCGTCCATAGTTTTGGGAATCGTATTATCTTAGCCAGGAGAAGGAGAGTTAGACCATCCAATTTCATTTGAAAGCAAGAAGTTGTCCACATCAGAAAAGAACTATACTATGACCGAATCAGAGGGATTAGCAATGGGGTGTGTATTGCAGAAGTTTAGACATTATTTGTTGGGTTCTCATTTCAACATGTATATGGACCACTCTGCACTAATATACTTAGTGAAAAAGATAGTGTTGGGGGGGATAATTTTCATATGGCTACTTTTTTTTCTAAGAATATGACTTTGAAGTCATCGTTAAGCCAGGAGAATTAAATGCAGGACTAGATCACTTATCATGCATTCTATTAGGAAAAGATTTAGGGAACCTAGATTATAGTTTACCGGATGCACATTTATTTGTAGTTTGAATGGTGGACAAATACTTCATAGACATTGTGCAATTCTTAAGTATAGGAATGGATCCATCAGACATGACAATTGCACAAAAGAAACCGTTAGTGGTTAAGGAAGCACACTATCAACTAATTATAGGGAACTTATACAAGTTAAGTGAAGATGGGATATTAAGACGATGTGTGTTAGAGCATGAAAGGCCAATGATAATATTAGAAGTTCACAATGGTATTGCAGGAGGACACTACACATGTAAAATGACTGTGTATAATATTTTGTGCATAGGGCTCTGGTGGCCCACACTTCACAAGGATGATAAGGAATATTGACAATCTTGTGATGTTTGTCAAAGGGTTGGAAAGCCATCAAGAAGGGATAAGATGCAAGATTTTGAAAAATGGGAAATAGACTTTGTTGGATCGATCAATCCATTGTCCAAGATATTAGGAGCCAGGTATATAATCACTGTGACAAAGTATTTGACTAGATGGGTAGAAGCAACTCCAGTGACAGACTACAACGCAAAAATTGTTGCATGATTTCTACTTGAGAATGTAGTGACAAGATTTGGGTGCCCACGCATGTTACTGAGTGATCAAGGGATGCACTTCCTGAATAAGATGATTGCAGTAGTGAATCAAGAGTTTCAAAGTCATGATCAAAGGAGCATGCCATACCATCCTCAAGCAAATGGGATAGTAGAATATTTCAATAAGATTTTATAAAATGCATTGAAAAAGATTTCCAATGTAGGGAGAGATGATTGGGACTTAAGGATCACTGCAGTATTATGGGCATATAGGACTACAAGTAAAACGTTGATAGGAAAAACACTTTTTAGGTTGGTATATGGGAAAGAAGAAGTAATGCTAATGGAATTTATTGTTCCGAATTTGCACATTGCAACAATTACCGATCTTTCGGAGTCTAAAAAAATAAAGGAAAGATTGTCACAGTTGTTATAGCTGGAGGAATACCATTTTTTCATAGGATTCCATTAGCAAGTCCAGAAGGAAAGAGAAAAAGCATGGCATGATAGGCATATTGAACATAAAATGTTTCAAGTGGGAGACTTAGTGTTTCTCTATGACAACAAGTTCATGCAACACCCCAAGAAGTTTAGGATGCATTGGTGAGGTCCATACATGAACAAGTATGCGACATAAGCAATTGATATGCAACTAGAAACGTTGAATGGTGAAGTCTTGGGAGGACTGGTGAATGTAATTCAGTTGAAACTCTATATGGATGGTTGACTGCCCGCACACTAGTCTAGCCTGTAGGAAAACCTTTGTACTATAGTAGTGTATTATAGTAGGAAGAAGAAAAATAAAAGTAAAACAAAAATAGAGGAAAAATAGGAAAAAAAAAGTTTCAACAAGATTGAGTGCATAGAAGAAGTGAGTGTCACACAAATGTATGAAACAATGCCAAGTAAGTAAATTACACGCAAAAGTGGAAGTTGTGCAGTAAACGAACAGGTAGGTCAGAAAAGTTGCATGGATGTGGATGGATAAAGACAGTTAAATGACATTAAAGAGTAGAAATGATGACTGAAAGCCATAATGACAGGACAATACAGGGACACGTAGTCATAAATAACAAAAGTTGGGGAAGATCGTGAGAGCCTATAAAATCAAGGAAAAAATCTAAAGAAATATTAAGGAATGCATGGGAGAAGGCACAAAAGGCCATGGAGAACATAAACACACTACCACCATATGAGCGCATAAACATGCTACCACCATATGAGCACATAGTGACCATCCTAGTGAGAAAGAAGTCATACAAAGAGATATACTAGCTAAGAGAAGAGAAGAAGACTCTTGCATAGTGATTGGTACCCCTACAGGATGAACCACTCATAGTCATAAGGGAATTAGCAGTTGTGCAAGGCATGGTGAATAAAAAATCACAAGACAACGAGGAGAAGCTCACGACCTTAACTACGTAGGTAGTAGAGGATATTTTGGAGAAAGAAGCTGAGGTAAAGAAGGAAGTTGCTACAAAAAGAGAAACCCTCCAAACGTTCATGGAGGTGTGGAAGGGCACGACGTAACATGCTTAAGTGGCTTCAGATGAGACACATGTGAGTGTTGGGCGCATGTTGGACAAGTAGTTTGAATATCTAAGTTTGGAAGAGCGCGCGCAAAATAAAAAGAGAGAGCAATTTGTGGGGTCAAGATAGAAGTCAGAGCGGGTGAATAAAAGCAGGAAAGAAACAGTTCAACAATAAAGTAGGAAACTCAACATGCAGACACAAAGGAAGGGAAAAAATCATGTTGGCGAAAAAAGAAGGAAAGCAAATAGGACATGTTAGGGTTTTGGGATAAACTATTAGGGTTATGATCCCTAACTCTATGTATAAATGTGTAATGGATCGGGGAAGAATAGGTTGCTTAAAAAGAGAGATTAGGTTGCTAAAAGTAAGGGTTTAGCGTGCATATGCTTGAGAACCTATGCTTAGGGTTGTGGATATATTTTGCAGAGAGAGAGGCTTTCACTGTAGAGCGTCTAGGATAGATTGAGGATATAATATGTTGTATCTATTGTAAGCACAATGCGTAGGCTTGAGGATATTACTGCATGAATATTAATATAAACGCCATTCATTATGGACGTAGCCCAAGGATTGGGTGAACCACATTAAATTCTATGTCTGAGTGTGTCCTTTGATGTGATTTTTTATGGATGTTTTGTTTATGTATGATTAGTATAGATATGTTTATTATATTATTGATGCACAACAATAATGAATGTTACAACAGGTTATTTATCTTGAAATCTATGTTATAATGGTTCTACACAATAGATTGTGTTAGCTAATCAAGGCTTATGAATGAAGATATTACACATAGGGTGGATAAATAGTAATGGGTATTATGATAGCCTCACATCCCCTCATCCATGCAAAACTTGGTTCATGCAGCCCCAATAGATACCTCGGGTGAGACTTCACTTACATGTAGATGATGTCGAAAGGGTCGTTATCTGAAGGGTTTTTTTGGTTGAGTAAACTGAACCTAGGTTCTTATAACCACATGCTAATATCATCATACCCAATAGCCAGGTCTCCACATATCCATCCTTCTTATTCTCATTGTCAAAGGTAGGAGGCTTGATCTTATTCATTTCTCCTTGTATCTCTTCTACCCCGATCCTTTTCTTGTGATTTCTGATAGGAGATGGACTTGAGATACTGCACGCTTTCCTAAATGAATGCTTTGGTGAGTGAGGTGCACACTTATTTCTTTTCTTCTCTCATCATGAGACCTGCAAATTCTTGATTTACTTGACTCTATCTCCTTATTCATTTTCTTTTCTATTATGTATACAATTTGAATCAACTTGATATTAAAGTTATATTGCTCCTCCTTATCTTTCATAAGCCTTTCATTATCAACTTTATAATTTTAGACATATTTTTGTAATCCCTTTATGGTTTCTACCTATTTTATGCGCTCATCCTTGGATTTTGTACAATCATCACCCAAACCAACATACAAATACCTGAATTCATCATCATGGTTGTAAGTCCTATAAATCTTCCATGATTTTTGAATTTCTACACTGATTTTATCCTACTCTAAATGTTGTTAATTCTGCAAAATGTGTGGTGCAAACCCCCTTCCCTCTAAAGGGTTTCTCGATCTCCTAGTCTTAGATCGTTCAAATAACTGAGTTAGAGAAAATCTTCGGGTTCCTATAGTTACCCAAAACCACTATGCATACATAGGCCCCTTTTCCCAAGTGACCATTGCTGTGACCATGGGCCTGTTTCTTCTTGATTCAGACTTTGGGGATATCCCGAACTCTTCCTTCAACTTCCCCCAAAGTGCGTTTATCCTAATCTCCGAAATTCCACCATGTGTCTCCTCCAATTCTCCAGTCCCACTATGGTTCAGTTTTCACGACTTTGCGAAACTCTAAGTTTCTCACCCACAGACCTCCGGACTTCCGAATCCTAGATTCCTTGATCTGCTTCCATGTGCTCTCCTCACGATCTACGGTTGAAATAGAATTGTGAGTTCGGACTTCATGACTCTACACTTATACTCCTTGCATATTTCCCGAACATCGAAGTGCCGAAACATCTTACGGCTAATTTCCGCTATGTTCTTCCTGATCTGATGGTTTGGAAACGTTTGTCTCCCTCCAGAACGAATCTTGTCCTTCGATATTTATGAAGACTTCAAGGACTTATCTCCTTGAAGATTTTCCCTGCGCCACCTCCTGAACTTTACTTCCTCACCTTTCTCTATCTCCTCTGAAAAATTCCTTCGACACTTAGTCAAAATATTGACTTGTGCACACCTTGCAATGAGTCCTCCTCTACACTCAACTCCTCTATGAATGATCTCTCACTCCTTGCGACGGTTCTTCAACAACTTTTCTCTCCCATGACTAAATCTCACTATTCTTCCTTGAGATTTTGAGTTCGAAAACTCTGTCGCTAACCGTTCTAAGCTTCGAGTAAAAAAAAACTTAGTCACACACTCCTTGCGGATGGTATGTGATGGCGACGCCGCAACCTTACAACCTACAGATTGGAAGGTTTGCGTGCTCACATGATCTTTCCTTCTCTACTGGCCCGAAGAACTCTAACGCTCTTCTATTTCCCTATCGGGAAATCTGCACCCACAACAACTCTCTCATGGGATCCCCTCTTTGCACTTGGGAGATCGAAATTCGTGACTTCGCGAATCCATCGGTCGAGCGTTGGTCTAACAAATCCCCGAAACCTGATACAAGTCAACGCTGACCTCTTTCTCTCCTTATCAGGATTTTCCTTATCGCGATTTTGGCACTCGCGATGTCAAACAACTTGTCTCTCCGAATCTCGAACCTTGATTTGCCGAAAATCTGACACACACGCGTGTTCTGACTTTTCAACAGTCCTTCACTCCATCGGCATTTTGGAGTTTGCAATATCGCGAATCCTAATGCATATGTTTCGGGACTTCTCACCACGAAACTCCGAAAATAGTGTGCCACCTGTCTGCCTCGCCGACTCTTGTGGCCCCACACTGTTCTCTTAGTCGTCGGGATATCGCGTTTTACGTTTTTGCGATTCCCATTGCAATGTCCATGGGATTTCCACCCACAAAACTCCGATATGGGATTCCACGTGTAGATCCTACGACCCTTATGGATCGGATCAAAGGTCCCGTCCCTCTTGAGATTTTAACCTCTCGGGAATACCTGCAGTATCTCCCCTTCTTCTCTGCGAGATCTAACGACTCACGAAAATCCACGAATTGTCCTCTCTGAATTTCGACCGTCTGTTCTTTCCTCGACGATTTCTGCGAATGACCAAGTATTCCTCCGTGAAAACTTGTCCACCTGCGACGCAAACTTGCAACACCTATTAAACACTCCATGGCACAAAATTCTGGTGCAACCCTTTGCAAATTACTTGAAGTTCCTATACCTCCTGAGCTTTCTTATAACTCCGAGTTTTAGAAAAGACTCTTGTGCGCACTCCTTGTGGCAACCTTCAGCCACTTTCAAGTGCTGAATTTCCTTCGACCCTGCGCACACCTGCAACAACATTCCTTCAATACTTCACTCTAATCCCCGACTCTGAGACTCCACTCGGCCTGTGCACTCCTTACACGACTCCTACGCCTATCTGCACTTCTGCGTGAATGAGAGAAAAAGTTAAACTATCTGAGCCCTTCGTCAACGCACTCCTTGCAGACACTTCAACTGCACTCCTTGCAGGAACCCTTGCTCAGATAGAGAAACAATTGAAATTCATTCCTACTTCCTTTCAGACTTCAAACTCAAACCATGAAATCATATACACAGCATATAAAGCAAATGTATAACAGGAAGCAAATATTCATGAGCATATCATTCAACATCAATACATAGAGAACAAACACAAAACCATGAATTTGAATCAACCTCTTTCTATTAATCCAAATGTCTGTACATGGGTGTTCTTACACAACTCTCTGTATGCTCTTGCTCCAATAATGTTACAATACACAATGAGGGTGTCTATATCTCGTTTCCCTCTTGCGCTCTAAAACTGTCTAATCTAGAATTGAATTCTGTCTACTTTACATTTACTACCATAAATGCCTTCTACCTAATAAGGATGAGAGCAAATCGCTCAAGGTCCAGTTACATTATACAAGTGTTCTTTTTCTTAATGACTTCATTTAAGATTGCGCATCAACTTCAAGGAAATTTCAAACTTTGCATTAGCGCTTGTCCATCTGTCTTTTGCCTTCTGCGCTGGCTCACTTGATGTTGGCGATGCTCCTGCATCAGTATGCAATCCTTGAACACATAAGTTTCACACTACCCCTTCTGAGCTTCGAGTCGAAATAGACTCGGTCACACACTCCTTGTGGATGTTATGTACTCCTTGCACTCACACAAAGAAGAGAAACAATTGAAACTTCTTCACTCTTCACAGTGATTCATACATTCAACCTTGTAAATGCATTCATAGATACAAGAACAAGAAATAACATAGAATCGAGAATAAACATAAGTCTACCATTCACTCATTCAGATAGACACAACAACAACAACATTCAAGACAACGTTCCTCTGCTATATTCGTTCAACTGAAACTTACATACATTCACACAATGTTTCTCTGTATCTCCCAGATCTTGACTACAATGGCAATCTAAAACATTATATTCAACATCCTCTTCTCGGAAACAATACAAAGCTTTTATACCAAGGGACTCTTCGAGTTATTCCCTCTAACTACTCTATTCTATCCTATCGAAAATAAAGCTTTCAACTGCTTAACATTTATTACATTAAATATTGAGTCAGAAAGACAAGAGCAAAAGCTCTAGATCTGTACTACAATTCACCACATTAAAGAAAAATACATTCCCTCATTGATCTTATGTGATGGCTTAGCCTCCAATCATTAAAGGTGTTCATAACTCAAAAAATATTTGTCAGACATTACATTAATACATTGATCTTTGGAATCCAAAATATTTCAAAATACGCACTTAGTGAGCCCAACTGTCCTCCACACATGCTTTGCTGGTGATGCTCTTGCATCAATGTGCAAGAAACAAGATTTGTTAGATGAATTCATGAGACAACATCATAAAAAATCTGCACCATTTTGTCAGAATACTTTCTTCTAAATCCCATGTGTGCACTGGTATTCAACACATATCAATGGACGATGTCAATATTCGACATATACACCGCGCATGCACCATAAATTTACTCCCCGCAACCCCCAAATTTTAGTGCCCACACCCATGCACCATTGTTTACTGCACAATTCCAGTGTCGTACCCTACAATATCAAACATTTAGCATGCACATATACACATTATTATTTTATGCACAACATGGCCACACTATTATTCCAAATTTAGCCACTTACCAACCCAAATTTTTCCTTAAGTAGAAACTTGGCCCATGTAGGATCAATGTTGAAACCAGAGCTCTGATACCACTTTGTAACATACCCAGCCTCCTAGATGGGTACCACACTCTGATACCACTTTTTAACGTACCCAGCCTCCTAGCTGGGTACTGTGCTCTGATACCACTTTGTAATGTACCCAACCTCCTAGCTGGGTACCATGCTCTGGTACCACTTTGTAACGAACCCAGTTACCCAATCTACTATGATATCATAATGCAACATTACCCAACTTACTATTGAACAATGATACTCCAAAATTCAGTGTGTAGATTCTACTCTATAACATAGGTATGTGTAGGAAATACTTGAAATAACACGCTCAACCCCAAGTTGAGTCACACCACACTAAATTTCCTCTTTTTACACAACATAAAATAGTGGAAGTAACACAATATAACTACACACAAAATCATACTGAACACACAACACTATTATGTACATAATCCATACTGGACATGAGATCACTAATGCTTGTGTAACCATTATGGCATCACATGCCAATCTTGTTTTCCTTGTGTGCATGGACTGCTTCCCTTTGCGCACAAGTAATTTCATCCTCTTGTGCAAACAAAGTATTTGCCTGCGTGCATGTCCATTCAAACCTCACCTTGGAGACTCATGATCATTACCATAAGGTGAACTTAACAAGAAAAATTATCAACAACTTTAATACTCATGCATGACTACAATAATGAACATCAACACCACTCTTACATGTGCAAGCAACATTTAATAGAATAACAACAATTACGTATATGCAACAACATGCAAGAATTAATCCATATTAAATGTAAGATAATTAAGCACATAGTAAATGAGAAAAGCATATAAAGAAACTTATCTTTATGAAGGTCACCAACTGTGCACAGAACTCAGATGTTCCTCCCAGCCATAGACTTTGTTGCTCATATATTTTCAGCAACAGGCCACCCCCGAGCTGGGGCTTAACTCCACTAGGGAATAAGGGTTCCTAATGTCAAGCTAAGGTATGATAATCAACGAAATTTCTCAGTCCAAGGTGGCCACTGATGCAACTAGTCTATAGTCTCTCATTCCCCATGCACCTGTCCCACCCAAGGAATTGTTCCCCTTCTTTTCTCAATAGTCCTTCAGATGCCCCACTTCCCTTCCAGGGCTTCAAAAACAAGCCAGAAAGGAAGTCTCATAGCCCTGCCACTAATGTTCAATGCACCAGGGAACAATTCCCAGCAAAACTCTCACTTGGAGAGCATGCTCACGGTCCTGACAACCCACCTCTTCGACAAAAAATATCTCAGCTAGAGAGACTACTCACAGACCTGACAACCCATATATTTGATAGTAAATATTTTGTTACAGTACATAAAAAAACCTTACAATATTTTCTCTGCAAATAAGGTAATAGTCATATATTTCAGATAGTTTGACCCCTTTTGCACACAAGAAAATGAATGAATTCCCTGAAAGAAATATTTATCTCCCAAAAATACAATAAGGCCAACAATATATATTGCATGCCTTAACATGGACACTTGTCACCTTTAGAAGTAGATTTACCCACTTGGTGACTCGTTCCCTTCCCTCAAGAACTTAGGATAAATAATTATCCATAACATACACTTTTCCATAAATATCAATAAAATATTCCCTAGGACTTAATTCCGCCCCCATTTTCCCTTTTTTGATGGAGTTATCCCCCTGTCTCTTTTCATCTTATCTATCCACACACAACGATGTTATATTATTAATAAATTGAGTATGATTACACTTTACAAGGATAGGCACATTGACCTATTTGTGTCCTGGCTCACCATCCTCATAATCACACAGGATATACGACCTCAATACACACACACACACACACACACACACACACACACACACACACACACACATGTATCCCCACGCACTTACTCAAGTGCACACAACACTATGAAATGTGTGCATCCTTTCTTTGATAACAACTCTTCATGCACTAATCAACTGTGCGCAAAACCAAACTTGGTGTCAATGGCTCACCAACCTATATGCCCATTTGTATTTACAATTTATACTAACAAATCACTAGCCTATATGTACAATTACAAAGGGTTCAAATTAGGGACATTACAAGTATTGAAAGGTGCACCGAAAAAAAAAAACCTTCACAAAAACCTTTGGCCTCCCACCTCCACTATAAACAACTAAGAAATATTTTTTTGGGGGAAGTTCTGTAAAAAAACTCCTCAAGAAAGTGTTCTCCTTGTAGTTTTAATGAACTAAGAGAAAATACAAAGTTGGTATGGAAAACAAATAGGCATCAATTAATCACCAACTCATTTCCTTGCACAATGGATGTCATGGTGGTCTCTACTTTGTTTCCAATGGTGAAGCATATGTATCCAATGAATTTAATTTTAATTATGATATCAAGTCAACCTCCATCCAATGTTCCATCAAAAAAATATGACCAAGTTGAATAAGACATGGAAATTTTTCATGATGTTGAGTATACAAAGGGAGAAATCAGATAGTCAAAGTTTTTACAACCTTTCAATGAAGAGGCTTCTGTGGTGAAAGATGATTTTGAAAAAATAGATGTTCATCATACTAACCACCAACATGTCCGTTGCACTCCAAATATTGACCATCAAGTGAATGAAGTGCTACATTCTACTAGTGAATTTCCATAATGTCATGACAATGGGTTCTAGAATTTGGGTCCACCTTCCTTACCTCATCTATCTAGTTCACAATGAAGAACTCCTGGACGTATTTATGTGGATGAAAGTGCAAAGTTAAGTTACTTAAATGAACTATCAATTAGCAGTGTAACAAGGAAGAAGTGAGGAGAGATTTAACAAATTCATGGTTTTCCACTTCGAGGAGATGAGTGGCATGGATTCTTTATGATTTGTAGATTGTCGTGGATATTCCATTCGAACAGTTCGTCACAAAAATTATTATAATATCTTGAAATATTATATTTATGTGGTTCATTTCCGTAGATCTCATATTTATTATCTCTATAATGTGGCTTGAATTTAAGAAATAATTGAAATATAAAAATGAAAGAACAAGCAAAAATACAAACCATCCACACAAATGAACATACGATTTTACCTAGGAAACCCAATATGGGAGGAAACCCAGCTACAAGGTGAGGCCTATGGTTTATTTCTTTTCTTTAGTTATAAAATGCACATACAAAGTAATATGACTCATTATGGAGTTAACTTTTGGCACTGTGGCCTAAACAATTGATACATAATCCTCCTCCTCTATTATGCTCACAAAATACCACTATCAAATGTTTTGCTCATCTATGTAACAAGATACAATGCAAAAGAATGGAACCCATTCTCCTCTTAACATTCAAATATTTAACATAGCTTGATATCCCTCTACAGGTAGGGTTTTGACTTCCTCAACCCTCAATTGTGATAAGTTTTTGGACCTTCTAGAATCTCCTTGAAAATCCACACATGTCTATCCCCATATGCATGAGTAACATGGGTTAACATGACATCCTCTTGTACCATGGTGGTCAACATGGTAGGTCAACTTGCGAGAGGCATAACTTTTGAATATGAACTCCTATTGACATGATTTTTGAGCCATTGGAAAGGTCTTTGAATGTAAACTCAAAGTCAAGAGGTCTTAGCTAAATCTAAGAAATTTTTTACACCCAAAAAAATTGTTTGATGCCTCAAAATGGTTTTAGAAGGTTTCAAACCCAATTTTCCAAATTGGGACCTACCATTAAAGTGACCCTGCAAGCTAATTCCTCCAATTTTTTCCACTCTTGAAGCATCGAGATGGATGAAAAATAATATAATGATCCAATTTGGATCATTTTAGGAGATACCATATATAAACCTACCAAAAATATGGAGTTTCCAAGTCAAGTCATAAGAAAATAAAACCAAACACTAAATGAGACACAAGGAAAACACCATGTGGAATGAGAAGAGGTAGACAAAGGAGAACAACAATGTAGAGGCAACAAAACCAAAAGGCAGTTCTTGGTCAAAAGACAACAAAATTGACAAAAAAAGAGAGGTCTTGGTCACTAATTAACTCTTTTTAGATGACTTTCAAGCCCAAATTAGCAAGTCTACCCATGCATAAGGGAGAAGTAAGGAGAACTTGAACATATTTGGGATTTCCCACTTCCTTAAGACGAGTGGCATGGAATATCTACAAGCCACCATCCTGACACTTATAAAAAATATGAGGTTTCCAAGACAAGCCATAAGGAAAGAAGACCAAACTCTAAATTAAACACAAGAAAAACACCATACAAAACAAGAAGAGGAAGACAAAGGAGAACAACAATGTGGAGTCAACAAAAGCACAAGAGAGTGATAGATAAAAATACAACAAAATTTTCAAATAAGGAGAGGTTGTGGTCACCACTTAACATTTTTTAGACAACTTGCAGGCCCAAATTGGTAAGCCCGCCAATGCACAAGGAAGAAGTGAGAAGCCCTTGAATGAACTTGGGGTTTCCCACTTCCTTGAGATGAGTGGTATGGAATATTTATGAGGCACCATCATTACATCTACTAAAAATACGGGGTTATCAAGACTAGCCATGAGGCAAGAAGTCCAAACACTAAATACACAAAGAAAACACCATGAGGTGATTAAAGGAAAAATTTATCGTACATACATTACCAATGAGAAGAGGAAGTTGAAGGTGAACAATGAGGTGGAGACAACCAAACCACAAGGGAGTGCTTGGTAAAAATAAAATAAAATTGTCAAATAAGGAGAGGTCTTGGTCATCACTTAATTTTTTTGAGCTGACTTACAAACCCAAATTGGAAACCAAGCTCATGCAAAAATAAGAAGTGAGGAGACCTTGAATGAATTTGGGGTTTTCCACTTCTATGAGATGAGTGGAAAGAAATATTTATGATATTCCATCCTTTCACCCACGAAAAAGATGAGGTTTCCAAGACAATTCACAAGGATAAAAGACCAAACACTTATGTTTCAACATAAGGAAAACACCATGCAAAATGACAAGTGTGCAATGAGATTCTAACATTAAAGGTTGAGAAGTAGGTAATGAGATTCATGGTGCTTACTAGTTGTGTGACATAAACCCTGTGTTTTCATGAGGTCATTTGTTACTAGAATAGTGCTTATGAGGTTATTTTTTATTGGAGTCATGAGAGGTGGGAAGTACATATTGATGGTATTTAAGTTAGCAGTGTATGGAGATTTTTATCTAAGAGTACCACACCAATGTAAATGTAGGATGACACCACTTATTTCTATTTTCCTTTAATATGTTAGTGTTACATGTGTAACCTTGACTTGTGATTTTTGAGTTATTGACTTAGTGGACATTACATGTCAATGATGAAAGGCCATCATGGTTAATCTTTAATTTGATATCTAGTAGGTGGTTGATTGGTTTATAGTTAATGAAATAGTTATGTTAAATCTAGAATCACTATATAAAGAGGTATAATAGTGCAGTGTTAAATACTTGCATGACTAATGTAAAATAAAAATTATAACAAAATCAAAGTCAATGAATGTTTTTCAATGAGTAGTGTCATTTATGTTTCAAATGGTTTCAACATGATAGGTTTATCTGTTGTAAAAGATTCAGGTAGTGTGCAAAATAGCGACTCTACTCACTTGGCATTGTATTAGTTATGTAAAAAAAAAGTAATCTTGCTTACTATTTTATTTGGTTTTGGAAAAGTTAAGAGTGCACCATAACTTATATAAATATATGTGTTTTTTTTTGTAATATCCACAGTTTTAATGCCTGCAATTATACTTTAATTGTGAAGATATTAATTAGGTCGATGAACTGATATGGTTGAGTGGGAAAGCCCGTATTGATTAATATGACCAAGGGTCAAATTATGTATTTTGTAGACTGAAATAATTAATAAATATAAATCGATGGTTGTGGTATGAGTGAGATGGTAACGATGGGGGGCTATGATTCCATAAGAGAGGGGGCTAAAGAGGGGTCCAAGGGATCACCCCTTTTATATTAATTCATCCATTTTCATTATAATGTTTATCCACCTTTGAAATATCAAGAGAGATATTAAAGTGATGTAAGAGTGGTAGGTGGGAAAGGTCAACTCATGAATTTATGACAGCATGGGATAAGTACATCTACTTTTTGGAAATGTGCGAGTCAAGCTTGCATGAGAAGAAAAACAAATTCGAGTGCCTTTTTGGGGTAGTTTTTCATGTTGGTCTTGGAGAGCATGAGAAGGGATGAGTGTTGGAAAAATACCACCATCCATGTTATGCTTGAGAACAACCATTGTTGCGCTGAGTTTCTTGTTGAAAATTAGATTGTATACCTGTTATGAAGGTTGTATGTCAGTGAGTACATTTTCCGTTGAGGAAATGACTCAAGAGCCTTGAGAAGGATGTGCGAACACTCCTAAAACAATAAAGAATTCCTAGCATCCCTAACTGGAATATTTTCTAGTCAATCAAGTGCACTAGAGCCTTGGAGGGAAGTGGGAAGACCCTAGGGATTACATGGCAGAGAAGGGGGATCCCATTCCTTGGGTTTTGTCATGTGTGGGTTGAGCGGAAGAGAGAGATGGAGGATTGAAATTTGTTGTGGAGTTGAACTTGAGTTTGGGTTGCTAATTCTGGAGAGTGGACAGACAAGAGGGACACACTTCCTTGTAGAATCATAGCCTCATCTCGGGGGTGGCTTCTTGTTGATATTTGGAACAAAAATCCTATGGATGGGAGGATCATCCCCATATGCAACTAGTCAGTTCAACAATTTAAAGATAAGTTTTGTGTTGTGTTTTAAATGTTAATTTCACAATTTATATGTTTAATTTTGAATTTTGTTGCTATGTATTCGAATCATTGCATTCTATTTTTATATATATTGTTATTTGCACAAAATAGATAACATGTTCCTGTTGTTAATTTTGTTGTGTCAAAACAATTTTTTTTATGATTTAGCATGTAGGAGTTCACTACATTTAAAAAAAAATAACTTTAACTTTGTTTTGGTAGAAATAGTTTTGGAATAAATTGAAACTATAACTTGGAAAAATGGTTTAATATTTCATGAAATTGAATTGATATGTATAAATTGTTTACGAGTCTTAATTATTTATTCCAATTAACGAGTCTTATAAATTTAATATATACACACTCCCATGCCTATTTGACAAGATTGAATACAACATCATGATAAACACATTCAAGTATACAAACACAAACAATTGTAACATTTTCTTGTATGTCTGAGTAAGTGTGGGTCTTTTAGATGGAAAATAGAAAAAAAGTAAATTGTTTTTGAACACCGTGGAGTTTCAATTTTTCTTTTATACCTAAATTGCTTATTTAATTGTTATTTTCTTCGAGTGAATGTCTATGGAGTTTCAATTTTTCTCTTATACCTAAATTGTTTATTTGATTGTTATTTTCTTCGAGTGAATGTCTACAATAAAGTTCAATACATGTTTACATTAGGAATAGATTATTATATAACTCATTTTGAAATTACATCTTAAATTTTAAATATTTTATATTATTTTTTAAAATAAATTTATAAATAATAAAAATATTTCTTTTTTAATATTTTTTTGGAAAATATTTTAATTTCATTATATTGCTTTATTTTAAAGATATTTACCATTACATTACATTTGAATTATCATATTATATTTTAATATTTAACATTACATTAGAATTATCATATTATATAGTTGTAAAAAATTTCACATAAAAAGGCTATATAATCAATTAAGTTTGTAATTTGTAATTAAAAACTTTTTTTTTACAAAAGATTCGAGATGCATTTTAATAAAGAATGCGAAATATTTTAGTTCAGTTTGTATAATAGTTTTATTTATATAATAATTAAAATAAATAATTAATATAAATTAACTTTTTGAATGATCAAGATTGTTTGTATTTTAAATTTTTTTAATATACATATTTATTTATGAAATTATTTTAAAAATAGTTTATAGTTATAATTTTATTTATAATTTTTAATGTTTTTGAATTTGTCTATTATTTATTTTAAATTTGAAATATTTTTAAATTACTTTAATATTATGTTGATAAGTATTATGTAATTACAATGAGTTAATAAGTATATAAGTTAAACTTTTCACCTCGATGGGGTGATATATCAGGTCTAAGTGGCTCTCCATGCAATTGATAGAGGTGACAAATATGGGAAGGAGGGACAAACAAGCATTACAACCTCTAGTGCGAATGAGGTAGGCTTGATGAAACAATGACAATGGGACATGGAATATGCTAATGGTCCATCTAGAGAAGAGGTGAGGAGATTATGAATTAGGAATGATGGGACCAAAAGCCATCATATCAAGAATGGTTGTGGTGGTGTTTTTAGTGTGGATGGTAGATGGGGACCATAAGAATTTAGTTGTCTTAGTTAAGCCCTAGGATTGGGTTCTCCAATCCACATGGCACAATTCAAGTTCAACTATGTGGGAATTCGTGTGTGGCCTAATTCAAGTGTTTAGTTGGGGATCTAGTCTAATTGGGGTTGAGTTTCTACCAAGTAGTTATTGGGTTGGGTAAGGAATCTCCTACCTTTGGGGGATTGCAAACCAAGTGAGTGAGAAGAATTCTAAATGTCCAGGGTAGATTGGCTGGGTTGTTTGGCTGGAGGATTGGTTTTCTTGGCTTTTTAGTTGGTGGTAAGCTCTTGGAAGCATTAAGGGGGGTATGGATGTCAACATCAATAGTATTTTGGTCCTAGTTAATTCACTCTATGGTGGTGGTTTCTCCAAGTCCCCCTATGCCGAGTATTGGACACCCATGTCCTCGGTCTTAGACTTTTTGAGTGAAATGGATGAACGTTATGATATATAAGACCTGGAATCGAGCATGAGGGGTCAATGAATAATATTTTGGGAGGTTTCTCATCTTGTGTTTGGAAAATATACAACACCCTCCATGACCAGAGCCAAGAGGGTTACTAGGATAGCTAAGGAGACCTTCCAACTAATGTTTTCGATAGAGATGAAGGAGAAGGTAGATTCATTAGAGAGCGTAGTCTCGAAGAAAAGGAAAACAATGGCCTAGGGACAAACTGAAAAATAATTTGTAAGATGGAACTCTCCGACCTTAGCTTCTCAAGAAATAGATATACCAAGGTATTCAAGGAAAATAAGCGTTATTGGCTCACAAAAGATCTCATTTCTCAAGTTCCCTAGGAGCAAGGAACAAAATACAATGATATATAAGATAGATTCATGATGTTCAAAGTCAAATTTGATATGGACTGTAGGTTGGTTTTTGGTATTAATATTGAGGTGGCGAAAAAACATATAGAGAATGACGGGGGTTCAAGTACTTCTCAAGGAACTTCCCTGAATCTGGTAATTATCGATGATGAGGACCATTTCATCAACAAAGAATATATTGATTCTTATGGTGCCAGACATCCCAACCCTCTGGACCAAGATTGTTAAGTTTTTCTACTATTGTCTCATATGGTTTTCTTATGTTGTCACTATGTGTAGTCATGTCTCTTTGGTTTAGTCTCTTTTTAGTCTTAGTCTCTACTAGTTTCATATAATACTTTGAATCTCTATTAATGGTTTAAACATAGTTATAAGAAATTTTATGAACTATGAAAACTATGATGATGCTCTCTATGGCCTAGTTTCCATTTTGGCAGGCCAGAAAGAGGCTTGGTTGTATAAAAATTTACACCAAATCTATATAAATATTATTTTCTTTTTAGGTGATTTTTTTTCCATAAAAGTAATATTATGTTTTGATAAAACTCTTTTTGTGTAAAGGGATTTAAAAAACGTCCAACTTTTGAGTGGACACTCCACCCAATCATGAGGAACAATGAAAGTTTACTAATTAGAGTGGATATTATGCCCATCATAAGGGACAATGAAATCTTAGAGTTTTTAACCCTTTATATCTATTCTCCAACATACTCTTTCTAATCACTAAGATTTCATTATCCCTGATGATGGGTGGAGTGTCCACTCCAAACTTTGGAGGTTTCAAAACCATTTACAGAGTTTATTTCCAAAAATTCTTCAACAATTATGACCAAATGTGAAAACATACTTGCTCAAATACTTTTTCTTTTAAGTTGAATGTTTTGGGTTAATTTTTAAATGGACCAAAACCTCAGAGAAAATAGTTCCACCATGAATTTTTTTATCAAATAAATGAAATTATAACTTTTAGCAACATTTTATCTAATAAAAAGAATAATTAAAAAAAATCAAATCTATCTTATCAACTTAGTTTCTTTAAAAATCCTTAACTCCATTGTAGATCCAAGCCATCGTGACTAACCCAAATCTATAATTAAATTATAGTCAAAAACTTCTTATATAATCCATTCATACGACCATCCTTAATTCCATTGTAAATTCTAGTCATGGTAACCCTTCCACAACCTAAATCTACAATTAAATTATAGTCAAGGACTTCTTGTATAATCCATTTATATGTAGCATTATATTCCATTACAACAACATGATTGTATCCATAATAACCATCAACCTATCAAAATTATTATTTAAAACAAGCTTAAACCATATTTATTGTTGTCTACCCATTTACCTTTTCCAATTTAATTAGCTATTTTAACATATTTGATATTTAAAATAAAATAAATCATTACACAAATACATATATTCACATGGTTTATTGTTTATAACTTTTCATTAAAAGTGTATTCTAAATGTTTGACTTTTTGAAGTTTTTAGGAGCATATTTTCCTATCAATTTTTATGAAATCTGACCAAAAAAATGTTGGAACTACAAATTTGAGTGATTAAGTGTGTGTAATTCAAGTTCTAAGGATTTTTAAGAATGTTGAATCCATTTATACATTCAAAAATGCAATTTGAATAACAAAAAATGAAAATTTCACCAAAATTTGTTTCATTGGATTCTAGTGAAAAAATTAACCTTGATCACTAAAAAGATTCTTTATGTTTGTGTATTATAAATTGTCATCCATCATATAATAAGTTAATGATAATGAAATCATTCTCTCATCTCGACATTCGAAAAAATCACTCATTTTGAGATGAAAAGTGAAGGTATTATGATTCCAAAACTTTCTCTCTTCTCATATTGTTAAATTTTCGTTCTCTTTTGATAACATCAAAACATCTCCATCAGTTCATCATAACACGGGGATGATAATGAAATCATTATGTCCAAATAAATCACTCATAAAGTGAAAGTATTATGATTCCAAAGCTTTTTTTTCTCTTTTCACAATGTTAAATTTTCGTTTTCTTTTAACAACATTTCCGTCAATTCATCGTAATAGATTCATTCTCTTCAAATAAATCACTCACCCATAAAGTGAAAGTATTATGATTCCAAAACTTTTTCTCTCTTTTGACAATGTTAAACTTTCATTTTCTTTTAATCACATCTCCATAAATTCATCATAACAGATTGATGATAATGAAATCATTTTGTTCCCAATATTCAAATAAATCACTTATTCAATTTAAGTGTAGGTTGAGATGAAAAGTGAAAGTATTGTGATTCCAAAACTTTTTCACTCTTTTCAGAGTTAAATTTTCATTTTCTTTTGATCACATCTTCATCAATTCAAATCAACAGCGGAAAAAAACATGTTTTTAATCGTCGCTTCTGATCTTTCCAACTTCAACGACATTGAATGATTACACGCTAAAGCAGAGTTTCACTTTCAGATTGATTCACTAGTGCACTCAATCATTACAAGTGGATATATTCAAAGAGATTCATTTATCAATGGCGGAAAACGTTAACTTTGATTTGGAACAATTTTTTATTAATGTTTATGGAAGATTTTTTTTATTATATAGCATTGAGAAAAGGATAAATGGACGATGAAAAGCTTATTATGGGTTTGAAAATAATTGTAAATTAGAAAATCTTTGGCTATGGATAAGAAAAAACTTTTATTTGAAACTCTTATCAATCATATTATCTTATATGGATGTGAAGTTTAGGGACTCGAGAATTCTGGAGAAAGATAGAGCAGATCCAAAAGAATACACCCTATCATATCCTCTTCATCAAAATCAGTCTTTCCCTGGTTGAGAGCACAACTATGATTAGGTACTTAATGTATAGGAACAAGATAAACAATATGGATAACAAGAGGCTCCCCAAAATTGTTTGAGACTCTAGCCAAAATCACCAACCACTCAAGCAGGGATGACATAATGATGTCAAGTCTTGGCTAAATCATTGGGGAATAAAAAAAGAAGTTATTTTGCAGAATATAGAAGATATTATAAGGAGATGGTTAACCATAACCTTGAAGATCAAAATTATCTTTGTGTTATGAGTAGCTTAAAGAAGAGAAAAGAATCAATATTGCTAAAAGAAGAGAATCAATATTGCTAAAATAAGAACTAATTTTCATGAGCTGCATAGTGACATTGGCGTTGGAAAATCCCCAAAACACCAAAGACTCTGTCACTTGTGTGACACCAAGAGGGTTGAAGATGAAAAACATCTTCTCCTAGAATTCCTTGCATATACCCAAATTAAATCCTAATTTCCAAATATTTCTCACAATACTGACCTTCCTAACCTTCTAAGTCATCAAAATTTTAGTGATCTTGGAAGGCTTCTCTTAAAGCTTTTCAAACATCAAAATGCCATTTTAAAGAAATCCAAGTAATCTCTTCTTTTTCTTAGAGTCCGACCAATTTTAGTTTCAGTAAACATTAACCACCATCATTATCATTATCATTATTATAATATATATATTATATATATACATATATATAATTAAAATTATATTTAATTTTTTTTTTTTTTTTATAAATAAATTTAATTTTAAATTCTCATTGTTTGCCATTTAGCATGCCCATATCTATTCAACGGTCAAACTGATTTCAATTGCCATATCCATTCAATCAAAATTGACACCATCTTTAAATGAAAAACCATATATTTTATTTAATTAGTCAAAACCATGTGCATTGATGACTTTTCATATGTTGTCGTCTAAGCTAAGCATGTTATGATTTGGATTTTTTCATATTTTTTCATTATTTTTAATTATTTTTGTCTCAAATTGATTAAAAATTTAAAAAGATTGTTGTAACTGTAAAACATTTTGTCATATTTTTCCATTATTTTTAATTAATTTTGTTTAAAATT
>JZKD02S2418630.1:681375-710771 GCA_000966675.3 Picea glauca | reverse complement strand
ATTTTTTTTTTTTAAATTTTAAACATTAAAAAAATAATATTATAAATATTTTTTTTAAACTTTAAATGGATCCAAATTAGTAAAAAAAAATAAAATTGATTAAAGTTCGAAATCAATAAAAACAATATTCGTATCATCTAATTTGGATTAAGAAAAAAAAATTTAATACAAGATTAAATAAAAAAAACAATATTTATATCATCTAATTTGAATTAGAAAAAGAATTTTAATACAAGATTAAATATCNTTTAATAAATTAAAATAAAAAAGTGAATTCCTTTAAATTAAAACAAAAACATAATAATATTAAAATAACTTAATATACATTATTTTTTATTTTAATATTTAAAATTTAAATTTATATTTAATCTTTTTCCTTTTACATTACAGATTAAAATAATTTTATACTCATTACAAACAACCATGTGTATACATAACACAAAAACATTACTATAGAAAAATCACACTCAAAAACATAATAATAATAATAAAAATATATAATATTAAAATAACCTAATATACATTATTTTTAACTTTAATATTTTAAATTTAAATTTATATTTAATCTTTCTTTTTTTACATTAAAATTAATTTTAAAATTAAAATAAATCTATATTAATTATAATTTGACACAATTACATTACAATCATGTATATACATCACATGGTAAAACATTATTCTAGAGAAATCACACTCAAACACACGATGAATTCAATTTTATATTTATAAATATTAAAAAATCACATATGTTTTCTTTTAAACATTCCCTATTATAATATTATTATACAAAATATTTTTTATATTAAAAAGATATCAATACTTTTTTTTTCATTTCTTTTTACTATTTGCTTTTAATTTTATATATTAACATTTTTATTCAAATGTATACAAAATATTTTTTATATTAAAAAGATATCAATACTTTTTTTTTCATTTCTTTTTACTATTTGCTTTTAATTTTATATATTAACATTTTTATTCAAATGTATTCAAGTGGACACTCCATTCATTATTAGAATACTTATCAATATTTCTTTATAAATTGAATCTCAACAAATGATAGACACTTACTAATATTTCTCTATAAATTCAACTCAACAAAATCTACTTCAATGTATTAGCTTAAATTGTCCATGATGATGGATCTATTATCCACTCGAAAAGTTAAACATTTCAAAACATCATACTTAGTTTTTATCCCGAAAAGAAAAAAAAGAAAAAAAAAAGAAAAAACTCTAATACTAGTACCTGATACTTATTAAGTTTTGTGGTAATTTTGTTTCATATCTTTAACTTGGTTTGATATATTTAAACTATTAGTTCACTTTGGCATCTTTAAATATGGTGTAATACTATTATCTCATACTTATTAAGTTTTGTGGTAATTTTGTTTCATATCTTAAACTTGGTTTGATATATTTAAACTATTAGTTCACTTTGGCATCTTTAAATATGGTGTAATGAAGTTTTTTCTTGTATTTTTTTTAAGAGATAGATTAATTTCATATTGTTTCTGAACTTCCTTAATTCATGATTGTGATATGACAAATTAATTTTAATTTATAAGTGTAATTTAATTAGAATTATTAAATTAAATATTTATAATAGTAAAGAATTAGTCTAAAGGTTAGTTTACTTGTTTGTTTCTCATGTATATCAATGTTATAGTATGCCATTAGGTGTTTCTCATTCACTATTGATGTTGATCATATATATATTTGTAATAACTCATTTCATTGAGGTGTTACTTTAATTTTTTTTCTTTAATATAAATAAAAATTACTTGAAATTATATATCAATATCAAGGAAACAAATCTAAATATTCGAGGGTTGATTGCACCTAACCAATCAACCTTGTGGGGAGATTGCACCTAAGAGTTGGTTTTCCACCAAACCAATGCAACCATCTTCATAGTTGTTTCCCCTCGAGTAGGGCTCAATATTAATGAGGTGAGGACGATCTAGGCACATAGAACACTAAGTGGATCATACAAAATACCCCAATGAATAACATGATTAAGCTTTCAATAATTCAACCTTAGCATGGTGGAGAGGCTCTTGGACTTGTAGCACCTCTATATCTCATGGGACTATGGTGTACAAGGGTCTTACTAGAACTTCAACCTTGGTGATCACAACCACACTTAACAATGGTTCCCCTGTTAGCAAAGATATTACTACCACCTTCATCTTTGGTGATCAGAACCACACTCAATAGTGGTGGCATGCTCTATAAAGAGATTACTACCACCTAAAACACCTTGTGATCATAACCACACTCAAAAATGGGGTCTTTTAATTGAGACCACGACAAAGTACAAGGAGCTAGGCACAAAGTAAGCTTAAGTACCCCTTAGTGTTATAGGCACAATCCCATCCCATGTAGACCAGGTTCGAGAAATCACAAATTATACTCAACCAAGTGAAAAATCCAAATCATAAGTGCATAACAATGGTAATTCCAAAACCATTTCCTCCTTATCCAACCAACCCCATTAATAATAAGGTAGCTTCTTTTGTAATCCTTTTCAATCTAACAACTTCTGAAAATTTGTTTCTCTGCCTTCCCCTACTCATGCAAAGGAAATTTGGGTTTGAGGGTGAATTTACAAGTGTCAAGAATGAGGTAAAAGTGAGTTATAAACCTTTTATCTTCTACCATTTTACCCAAGTTAACTTTGGAGATCATTTTTTGACAAAATTTTCCCATCCCCCTAAGGCTTCCTAAGCTCTAGGAAATTATAGTCATCCACATTGAGATATTGACCCTTTCCCTAGGTGCATTTTCCCATTGTCCACCAAGGTCTAAACCTATAGCATATTATTCCATCAAAGGTACCAATGTGCTTGCAACATCATCGTCATAATCAATCACATCATAACATGAAATATCTCAATGACAAGGCATCTGGCACATGTATACATCACGAATCATGTCATAATAAAGAAACATTATATTAAATTATTCTCAAGGGTCATCAATGCTACATGGCCATTAAAAAATAACATTGAATTATAAATTTAACTCATCAAGTAAGAAATATCAATGTTCATCATAGCTAGGAAATCACATAGATGTCTACGTATAACATACTCAACCAATAGTATAAAAAAAACTAAAAAATGAATGATGAGTCTATAGAATCATCTCATAATTATCATGACAAAGTTCCTATTATTGGGGTGTTATAATCCTCCCCCACTAACAAGGGATACGCCCCAAATCCATATCATTATCAAACAAATGAGGCTAAAGCTTCTTCAGTTGTGATTCCAATTCGCTTCATTTTTTATTCCAATTCCCATGTGTTTTCATCTTTTGAGTAGTGTTTCCAATGGCCCTTAACCCAATTTATTACCCGATTACACAAATGTTACTACTTATTGCCAATGATTGCTAGTAGTTCAATAATAATTTATTTGATTTCCTTTATTTGTATAGCATCAAATTTCGAGGCATGACTATAGTCAGGTACATATTTGTTAAGAAAATATACACAAAAACATATTAATTTTTACATGTGGTGCTAAGTCCAATTGGTAATGTGTTAGGTACCATATCTATTAGATTAAGCATAACACATAAATACTGCAAAAAATACAAGAGAAACAATAAAATGTAGAGAACCACAACCAAAAATAATACCTTTATTGATAGGAAGGAATGTTCACTTGCCTCTTCGAGGGGGAAACCTCCAACAAAGAAACAGTCTATTACAATAATTCTCAAGAAAAAGATTTCTCATGCCTCCTACTCTGATTATGCAAATTCTATCTTATAAAGAACATTCTAGAGGAAGATATTTCTTGAAGTGGAAGCTTCTATTAGGTCTTCTTACATTGACTTGTTCACATTTATTAAATAGGCCTTATTAACTAATCTTGGCCTTTATTACATGGAAAATATATTATTCTACCTATGTGAGGGGTTAGGAAGGTTAGGTCCCTAACATGCCTTCCCCTTGAATAAAAACCTTGTCCTCGAGGATTGAGATGAGAAAATTGTTGCAGAATGATGGTCAACTCCCAGGTGGCATCTTTTGGAGTTGTATCTTCCACTGAATTAACACTTCCTTGACAATCCGTCGATGGAGATGACGCTCTCGCTAGTCCAATACTACTTGTGGTTGCAACCAAATGGAACCTTCTTCATCCAACTCAGGGAGACTGGTTTGAATTTGGAACTTAGTTCCAATCACTTTATTTAAGCATGAGACATGAAAAACATGATGGATCTTAGAATGATTGGGCAGAGTTAACTCATAGGCCATAGGCCCCACTCGTAAAATTTGGGAGAAAGTTTCGGGAAATGTTCAAATTTGAATGAAGTCTTCTTATAAGGTTGCAGATGAAGAAACATCTCGTCCCATACAACAAATTGATGTTCAAAATTACCTTGATATGCTTGTTGCTTCATGCAATTCTGAGCCATGACCAAATTTTATTTGAGGGTACCAAGACTGACCTCTCGGACTGCAATATTTTTGTCAACCTCCTGAACCTTTGAGACACTTGGAATGTATGAGAGAACCGACGATGGATTTTTTCCATAAACTTCTTCAAAAGGAGTCATGTGAGTAGTTATATGGTAATATGTGTTGTACCACCATTCAACTAGGGGTAACCACTGAGCCCACTGATTTTTTCTGTTGGATGCAAAACACCAAAAATATGTTTACAAAAACTTGTTGACAACTTCAATTTGGCCATCGGTTTGGGGATGATAGGCATTGTTGAGATGCAATTGGGTTCCCTGGATCCTGAACAATTCTTGCCAAAATGTTTTGGTAAAATTTGGTTCTCTATTAGAAAATAGAATGAGGCATGCCATGAAGTTTGAAGATATTATCCATGAAAATTTGAGCCACTATGGATGCGGTGAATTGGGGTTGAAGAGAACATTTATGAGCATATTTGGAAATATGATCGACTACCACCATGATGACGGACTTATTGACGTATTTAAGTAAGACAATAATGAAATCCATTGAAATATCCCTCCAAATAGCAAGGGGAATTGGAAGCGGTTGTAGTGTGCCTAGGGATTCAATCATTTCTCCCTTGTTGTGTTGACAAACATTACATTCAACCACAAATGTGCAGATGTCATGTTTAATACCATCCTTTAAAAAAGAACGTTTGAACCTTTCATAGGTTTTGGTAAACCATGAATGTCGAGCTGTGGGTGAAGCATGAAGCTCAACAAGCACTATGGATTTAAGTTGCGATTGTTTCCTTAAATACAAACAACCTTTGTAGTGAAGCTCTTCATTGTGCCAAGAGTACCCTAGAGAAGATGGAGAATGGTGTTGCAATTGTTGGATCATGCAATAAAGTTTGGGGTTTTCCGCCATTCCCAACAAACAACTTGGAGCCAATCTAGTACAATGAAGGAGACGAAAAGAGGGACCCTTCTTTTTCATACTTCCTAGAAATAGCGTTAGCAACCGCATTTTATTTTCCCTTATTGTAAATGATCTCATAATCATATCCAAATAGCTTGGTCACCCATTTTATTTGCTTTGGGGATGAAATTCGTTGTTCTAGAAAATACTTGAGGATTTGACGATCAATTTCAATTTGGAATCATTTCCCCAAGAGATAAGGACGCCAAAGATACATGACATATAGAATATCCAACATTTCCTTTTCATAGATTGATTGGCCTAAATGTCTCTCCGAAATTTGTTTTCTAGTGAAGGCCAAAGGCCTTCCATCTTTCATAAGGACTACCCTAATTCCTTTCACAAAAGTATTTGTGAAGTTAGGAAGGGCCAAGACAAGAGTCATGCACATAGCCTCTTTCAAGGTGTGGAAGGATTGATCAGTGACTGGATTCCAAGTTAAATCATTCTTTTTAAGGAGAGTAGTGAGAGGTGTAGGAATTTTTTCATAATTCTAAACAAACTTGTGATAATACCTTGTTAAGCCCAAAAAACCATGCAAGATATTAAGATTTTTAGGGCGAGGCCAATCCTTCATAGCTTCAATTTTCTTAGGATCCACCTGTATGCCATCCTTTCCGATAATATGACCCAGGTACTCCACTTCAGAGGCTCCAAAGGAACATTTGGATTGTTTGAGGAAAATTTTGTGCTGAGAGAGGATATGGATAACTTCATCTACATGGGTGAGATGGGATTCCCAAGTTTTACTATAGATGAGAATATCATCAAAGAAAACTAAGAAAAAATGACGAAGGAACGGACGTAAGAAATGATTCATGAGAATTTGGAAAGTGGAGGGAGCATTACACAGGTTGTTATAGCAATTTTTTCCACACTCTATGCATCTTGCTTTAATGGCCTTCCCTTTCCCTATACAGACTCAAATCCCCCATTTTTCTCATTTCAGAGTCAAACATTCAAAATTTTGTACATATATGACTGCCACAGATAGAAAACTCATGTATACACATGTTACTCCATTACATTTCATGTACATCGGGTTTTGTGCTCAAAAATTAAAAAACATGTTAGGTTTCCATGCCAAGTCTCAAGATCTATGATCCTTGAACTTCCATATATGGGAAACACCCGAAATCCACCCTTCAATTCCATTTGAAGGCTATAAATTGATCCATATACAAGCCTTGAAGACAATTAATCATTGAGAGTAAAGACATTGTGGATAAATTTCACCTCATATTGAGTCTGCATCCCTTTGTCCTTGAAATTTTGAACTTCCTTTGTGTTCAACCCCCAAGCTCTTCCTTATATATTAAGAAGGAGAAACTCAATTACTCCTACTACTTGTGAGATTTCCTTTGTGGAGGATTGAACTGGTGAAGGCCCAGTTGGAGGGACTTAGTTTCTCGGTTCATGTTGGGCGTAAGCCTAGTTTGAAAAAAAGGTCCATTTTTTGAAGGAAAAACCTAATTTTGGAGAAGAAAAGCTTACAGGAAAAGCACGTGCGAGGAAAATTTGCATGGAAAGGAGGAAATCATGCAAGGCATGCAAGTAGGTAAACCTAACCATGTTAGGGTGAGGGTTTTGATAATAGATTGTAACGGATAATAAGCTTGAAAAATATCATAAATAAGAAGTTAGGAGGTGTAGGTCGGGGTTGGTGGTGGTTCCAAGTTGTTTTGATTGGTTTTTATTAGTTTAGATACTAGTTCAGTTCGATTATTATAGTTCTGATATATTTTTGTAAGTTGTTGAGCTGTAGAAGAGTCAAATAGGCCAGATTTTGAGGGTTAGATCACAGGTTGAGGATCCTAGTGTGATCTCGTCTGCCTCACAAAGGTTGTTGAACCTTTTCCATGGTTGTATGATTAGGGATGTAGTGCATGCAATGCCATATTTTGCAGCAAACCTAATAAAAGAGAAGATAAGACAGATCTTTGTGGATGTAGCCCAGGAGGGGGTGAACCATGGTAAAATCTACGTTATGTGTGTTTTTTATTGCATATTTACCTTCTGTCAGTAGTTAGATATGAATGTAATGGTTTAGTTAGATCTATTAGAATGCATGCATGGGCTTAATAGATGAATGAATCTTAAGAATAAAAGAAGGAATAACCAATTTAAGGCCTGGAGAAGATCAAGTAAATCCTAGATCCCCACTCATTCCTAGACTGCAAGCACTCGATCATTGTAGTCACCTATAGAAATATCTCAGGTGAGACTGCGCAATGCACTCTGTGTACTGTCTTGCCTTCCGGTTTACTAGGAGGGACAATAGTTTTAGAGGTTTTTGTTGGAAACTTGTTCAGATCTGAACCTGGATCATCCCAAGTATATATATAGAGAGATTAATAACCAACAAATGGTTCCATTTCCAGATGGAACTGCATATGATTGAGTGAATGGGATCTGTATATGAAGCATGTGGAGAGTAAAGATATAAAAAGGAATGTTCAAGCCATGGAATCCAACGAAGGCGGAGATCAAAAGATGGTTAAAAACAAAGGAACTTGAGTTTGCGCAAAACGATAACAGAAACCATAAGATAACACTGTGCAAATATCTTGATAAATATGTGTTTAGCAACTTTAATGAGGTATTTTTCTATGATTTCTTGCATGTGTTGCAGGAGTGGCTATTGAGATTAAAAGACAACCACCCTACAAATCGAATCTGACAGCTGGAGTGGAATCATGTGGATATCATGCAATTACAACAAGTTTACGTGCGAAGTATGTTTCTAGTTAGACAATATTGTTGCAAGCTTTGTCACCGAATTTGCAGTAGATACCGTGAAGTCATACAACGTAAAGGAGCAGGAGTTTATAAAAGGACCTAGAGGTAGATTCAGATCATTGTATACTTCAATCAATATTTTATTGTATAAAAATGCTGTGATGACCATGGAATCAAACAACTAAACTTCCCTGCATGCATGGGGTAAGTGGGGAAACAAAAACACGAGTTGGAAGAATGGAGGAAGAAATGGATAAGGGAAAGAAGAAGGAGGCCATGGACCTGATCATGATGGAGGAAGATCAGAGAAAGAATATAATGGCAATAAATGGAAATAGGTGCAGTTGAGTACCCTACCAATATAATACGAATAATAAGAAGAGAGCCATAGCTTATAGAGAGGGTTTGAAAAGTGATGAGGAATATGTAGAGGATCTCTAGAATGTGGATTAGATTGAGGAAATCCTGCACGAAACATATGAAAGGAAAACAAGAGGTCCAAGGATAGGAACATAAGGAAGAATTCCAATCCAGATCAGTGTCAGTGTGGAACCCATAACCCCATGTGCGACTAGTAACCAAATTTTAGTGGAAGAAAGACAGTAGGAAATGAATACAAACAAGGAGGAGAAATTTTAGGAAGTAATAGTCAAGTATCTACATTGCACAGAGGTATTAGTTCAACACCATTCAGGATGGCAGGACATGATCCCACCATCAAGTTACCATAATTTCGAGTGGAGGCATCAGTGGACCCTAAAAAGCATCTATTCATCTGTGAGAAGACCTGGGAAGAAAAATAGATCACATATGAGGATACAAAACTTGCGCAGTTGGATATCACGCTAAGAGACCACACACTAGATTGGTACATGAGCCTAGTTGTAAACAGTCCACCAGGGGTAACAAGGACTATTATAGATGTGAAGAAGCTATTGATAAATGAATTTCAAAATCCTAGCTTAGAAGATAAGTACATGAATGAAATGATTGAAATCGGGAAAAAACCAGGTGAGTCTTTTTGGAATATTTATCAGTGGTTCAAACAATTGAAGGGTAATTTGAAATATGTAATGAATGAAATGAAACATAAGTTCCAAACTCAGGCAGAGGCTCTGTAGGCAGCCTTACAACTAGAAGAGAACCAATATCAAAATATAGATCCAACAATAGAGGAGTTGAAGGAGGATCTGAAGAACCTAACATTTTAGCTTAACCAGAATAAGGGAAAAGAGAAAATGAAATTTGTTTGGTGTAACACATGTAGGACAAAAGGACACCATAAGAATGAATGTCCAACTTTTGTGCAGTACATGGAAAAAGGAATACCAAACCCTTTTACAATAGGAGGACCATGGTGCGAGATATGTAAGATGCATGGGAATGATCCATATCATTGTCCAATGATGCATAAGTATTAGAAAGTACCTAATAGTTCCTACTGCAATTTTTTCAAGTCAGTGGGTCATGATGATAAAGATTGTAGGACAATGGAGTTGATGAGAGAAAGAACTTCAGATACCTATAGTGTGCAAGAATAAATGATGATAGGGAAATATACACTTCATTTTAACCAGGTACCACCTCCATACAACAATGTGCAATAGCAATGTAACACTGTGCAACCACAATATAACCCTGCGTAGTATAACCAGGTACCTTAGTACAACACCCCACGAGGAGATCAAGCTGGATACATAGGTAGAAGACAAGGTAGAGGAGGTTTTGGAAGAGGCAGAGGTCTAGTAGTGTGCCACAAATACCAACAACCAAGACATTATTCAAGGGAATGTCCACTTCCACCAATGACATTCATGTATTGCCATGGAACAAACCACGATACAGAGGAATCTCCAACAGTCTTGGGGAAGATCCAAGAAGATAGGAATCAAAACAACGAGAATGTCCAGTGGATTTCTGCAGAAGCTAGGGATGATGGAAGAAACATAAACATAGTCACGTGAGGAGGAGCTAAGACATGACCTGACACAATGAGACATGATCCAGCGCAACACCAATGTGTGAAGAAAATACTGAAACATATAAGCAGTTTGATGCGTGAAAAGAAAAGGATACATTCAAGGAGGATAGACAGGAGTTTCTCAAGCAAAATGTTATGTCTACATTATCTTCGCAACATAATCATAACATACCAATGTACGATATGCCTTCATCAATGGACTACACCAGTGAAGCACAACCTGTAGAGAAAGTAAGTAACATAAGAACTTTTCTGTAATCCTTTTTTAAGCTAATGAATGATCCATCCTCTGTTAGGGTTTTGAAAAATCTTCTAGAAAGATGTAACATAGAGATAGAGGGGAAATTAGAGCATAAAACAATCAATAAATTCCATACAAGAAGGAGAATAAGAAGGGAATTCAAACTCAATGCTAACATTGGGGATTTCAATATGGATGATATTATACTGGACTTAGGATCCGAGGTAAATGTTTTACCTAATAAGACATGGAAGTGCATGGGATAACCCACATTATGCTAATCACATGTCCAATTGAAGTTAGAAAATCAACACAGATTTATACCAATTGGAAGGCTTAAAGGTGTGACAATATATTTGGATGGAGTGTGAACTAAGGTAGAATTTGAAGTAATAGAGATTGTAGATGGTACAACACCATATCCAACATTTCTTGGATTGGATTGGGAATTTGATAACCAGGCCATAATAAAATTGAAGAAAAGGAAAATGACATTTGAATAAGGTGAATACAGATTCATTGCACCATTAGATCCTTCAGAAGGAGAAAGGTTTGTAGAACCCACTTGCTTAGATCTAGAAGAAATCAACCAATTGTACACAACCACCATGCAAAAAGAAGATTATGTTAACCCAAATGAAAATGGGGTACTTAGCCAGAGAATCATCACATCATGTGCTTTTGACTCCGATACAGGTTTGGAGAATCAACAAAAAATATTACATGAAGTCTCCACAAGAAGGTGCGCAAGAATAGACCACACAGTAATATGGGTTGGTACAGAGATAAGAGAACCTCCCAGTTTTCATGGGGTAAATGACTTAGAATAATTCCTAAAAAATTATGAAGAAGAAGTATTGTAAAATAAAAGACTCTTATCCCTAGATATTTCACTCAAGGAAACACCTGTAAGATGGTAGGGTATGCACAAAGAAACAATTCAGTACTGGTACTAATGTAAACGATTACTACGCATCAGATTTGGAACGCAACAGGGGAGCAATAAAATAAACTGGTATGATGGGAAAGAACACCTGCAGAAAACTTGGAGAAATGTAGAACACAATGGAGGATGACACCACCAGAAGAATGGCCTCGTCATTTTATCCATACATTGGAAGGAATCCCAGAGAACTGGTTTGTAGACCAAGAAATGTACAACATTACAATAAAATTTTGTAGTAACCTTATCATTTGAACATGAGAACCCAAACATTGAAAAATATAAGAGGTGTGATATTTCTTTATGAACAAGAGGTTGAACTCATGACAGAGTACCAACAACAGAATAGACAAACAATCAAAGAACTATTTTCATGCTATCATGTTGAAGAAGAGGCACTAGATGAAGATGACCTGCGCAACAATCATATTACAAAAATTAAAGGATAATGAGAGGTGGAAGGTTGACGTTTGCTGTCAAAAGTATTTTTTTCACCAATCAAAGTAAATAAAGTTAACATTGGAACCACTGAAAATCCCAAAATGGAAAGTATCGGAGACTATTGGGATAAAAAAATATTAGAAAGAATAATAGAGTTACTATGTGAATATAGTGACATGTTCCAAACAACCTTTACAGACATGAAAGACATATAAAGATAGCTAGGAGAGATGAATATACCTCTCAAACTTGAGGCAATACCTATTAGGAAGAGACCTTACAGACTGAACCCAATGTATAAGCAGAAAGTGAAGGCAAAAATTGATAGAATGTTGGACATTGGTATCATAGAACCAATAGAGGAATCAGAATGGCTAAGTCCTATGGTAGTGAAAGAAAATAAACAAAGGGGGATAAGGATTTGTGTAGATTTGAGAAAATTGAATGATTCTTTCTTACATGACCATTTTCCTACCCTTTTCACAAATGAGGTATTAGAGAACATGGGAGGCTAGGAAGCATACTCATTTACAGATGGATTATTAGGTTACCATCAAATCAAGAGAGCTCCAGAGGATAGGTATAATACTATTTTTTCCACAGAATGGGGATCCTACCAGTATACAATCATGCCATTTGGGTTGAATAATGCACCAACCATTTTATCAAGAGTAGTCATAACTACTTTTAAGGAATTCATACATGACTTTTTAGAAGTATATCTAGATGACTGGACTGTATATAGTCTGTTTAATATTAGGTAGAGGTATTAAGGCTAATGTTGGAAATATGTAGGTAATGCCAGATATCATTGAATATAAAGAGGTGCATTTTTGGGACACCTTTTGGAATATTATTGGGCCATATAGTGTATAAACAAGGTTTTCTAGTAGATCCTACCAATATTGCAGTCAATGTCAATTTATCACCACCAAAATCAGTGCACCGGCTAAGAGAAACACTAGGACATACATGCTATTACAAGAAATTTATAAAAGGGTATGTGCAGATCACTGCGCCAATAGAAAAACTGCTAAAGAAGGATATAATATTTTAGTGGAGTGAAGACTGTCAACAAGGGTTGGACACCTTAACAGAAAATATGGTCACTGCACCTATCCTAGTATTCTTCTATTGGGAAAAGACATTTCATGTGCATGTAGATGCATCAACCATAACACTTGGAGCAATTTTGGCGCAACCAAGAGCAAGGGATTTGTACCATCCTATAGCCTTTTCAAGCATAAAATTGTCAAAATTAGAGCAGAACTACAATACTATAGAAAGAGAAGGTCTAGCCATGGTATATGCACTTCATAAGTCTAGGAACTATTTATTGGGTAAGCACTTTAAGATGTTCACAGATCATTCTTCCCTCAAATATCTAGTCAACAAGCCAATGTTGAGGGGGGGGATCTATATATGGCTATTTTTATTCCAAGAATTTGATTTTGAAGTGATAGTCAAACCAGGGAAGTTGAATGCAGGACCTGATCACCTATCAAGGATACTAATGGAGAAGAACCTACCAATTAGGAAGACAACTTCCCTGATGCGCAATTATTTTCAGCACAAGTAGCTAATGAATATTTTGCTAATATTATCGAATACTTGAGTACAAGGATTGAGCCATAAGATTTTAACATTGCGCAAAAGAAAAATCTGGTAGTAAGAGTTGCAGACTATCAACTGATTGCAAGACACTTATATAAAATGGGTGCAGACAAAATTTTGAGAAGGTGTGTACTAGAGCATGAAAGGCCTAGAATTTTGGTAGAAGCTCATGAAGGCATAGTTGGAGGACACTATGTAGGGAATTCTACCATACAAAAGGTGTTGCACGCAGGATTATGGTGGCCAACAATTCATAGAGATGCCAAGGAATATTTCCAGAAATGTGTTGTCTATCAAAGGGTTGGAAAACCTTATAGAATAGATGAGATGCCTCTGAGACCACAAGTAAATTTACAAGTATTTGAAAAATGGGAAATATATTTTGTGGGACCAACTAATCCACCAAAAAAAGTATCGGGAGCTAGATATATCATTACTGCAGCTGAATAATTAACAAAATGGGAAGAAGAAACACCAGTCAAAGACTACAGTGCAGAGACAACAACAAACTTCTTGTTTGAGAAAGTGATCACTAGATTTGGATGTCAAATGATTTTGATGAGTGACCAAGGCACTCACTTTATCAATAGTACCATCAGAGCTATGACTAAGGAGTTTTAATTCTATCACCATAAGAGTACACCATACCATCCTCAGGAAAATGGAACAGTAGAAGCTTTCAATAAGATCTTGGAGAATGCTCTGACTAAGATCTGCAATGTAAAGAGAGATGATTAGGACTTGAAAATACCAGCAGTACTATGGGAATACACAAATATATGTAAGAAGTTGATAGGACAAACACCATTCATATTGGTCTATGGACAAGAAGCAGTAGTACCATTAGAATTTTTGGTACCTAGTCTGCGCGTAGTATCAATTACCAACATGATAGAAAGAGGCGCAGTAAAGGAGAGATTGAATCAAGATAGGATTCTGGCATGATTTCACCAAGAGGTACACAAATCAAGAGACAAATCCTGGCATGAAAGACATATAAAGAGGAAGAGTTTCAAGGAAGGAGACCAAGTCTTTCTCTATGACAATAAATTTTTCCAACATCCTGGTAATTTAAAAATGCATTGGCTAGGGCCCTATGAAGTAAATACTGTCAAAGATGGGGGATTTTTACAGCTAAAGGATATGCCATGAACAAAACTAAAAGGAATTTTCAATGGGATTCGACTAAAACTGTACAAGGATAGTCGACCTCCTAATGCTTAAAAGTTACAACGCAATAAGAAATCATGGAAATAGTGTACTATAGTAGAAGCTAGGATAGAAGAATGAGAAAAAGAAATAAAAAGGAGCAAAATAAATACAAAAATAGAAAAGAAAAAAAATACAAAAACACTGGAAAAAGTGGCGCGCATTAATTACTGCAACAAACATCGGAAAACAATGCATAGTAAAAAGTTGTAGTCAATGCAAATGCACACAAAAAGTGAAAAGTGAATATGACCAGGTCTATAAAAGGTGGAAAGAACACAATTATTCAACACTTAGTGAATTTGGATACCAGAGTGAGAAAAAGAATGCATGCCCTAATTATCATTTTACGAAAGAGAAAGCATGTTTGTAAATTGGAGAGAAGATGACTCCACCGAAGTTCGGCATAGCAGAATAGTTCGTCTGGATTACTCGATAAGGCCAAAGGAAAAAGGAAAGAAAGAAACATCCTGAGAATGTGGTCGAGCTGGAGGATGTTACCAGCTTGGACCCAGAATCATTTATCCTGACGCAGTTCGAAGAAGCATTTTCCACAACACAACAAGGAGAAATAGGGAAAAGCTCCGGGGTTCAGAATGAAATTTCAAACCCTAACCTTGAGACACCTCCAAATCCCGACGAAAAAATGGGACTGCAACAGTCCCAAGAACACAAAGAGGTGTTGGTGGAGGACATCATCGACTAGCCATATTCTGCAGGGGAAGAAGAGGGTGAAAAAGTAGCAGAGGGAAGCACATCTACTGTGGGACATAAAATAAATACACATGACAGTATGGAGATTACGCTCTTGTATCTCCCAAATGTAGTCATCATTATGGATGACATGCTAGGAAAGGTAACTAAGTTGAGGTACCTTAACCATGACGTGTGTGACATGGAAAAGATACCATATTTGGTCAAGGAGACGTATCTCACAAACACAGGGGAAATGAAACCCCTAGGTATACCCGTACTAGAACCCACACAGTGGATCACGGGGCTCTACAACTCAAGAATCATGAATCTATTGGACATACCTCATTTTGGGCGTGGTAATAATTTTGGACTTTGAAGGCAGATGTGGTATTGATTCCCAAGATCATAGGACTTCCCATATTCGGGATATATGCAAAAGAGTATCTAGATAACAAAGCACATGAGAAGGAAATAAAAAAACAGGTTAAAGCGCAATTTGGCACAACTCAGGGCAATATAGGGAATGTCATTAAGGACATCAATGACAATTCAATTAGGTTCGCTAGCAAGATTATGGCTTGTAAAATTCTCAGGAAATGCCATAGAGAGGAAGCGTCAGCAGGCGTGATTGCAGTAGTCTCACAATGCATGAAGGGAGTTATGTTTAGTTGGGCACCATCAGTGCTGAACCGGTTTTTAGTAGACTGACGCGATGCACAGGATAATGGAACCTAGTTCTATTATTCATGGTTAATCATATTGATAATACTGACAGGATGGTAAGAGCCCAAATTATTGGCATTTTTGGATAGGATGGGAAAGTGTTATGTAGCCAGGTACAAGTCTCTCTAGAAAGAAAAGGACAACAAGATGCAACAGGCAAATAACATCGTGTTTTCCATGCTACTAGAGGAAATCCAACAGTGACAATAAATGTGTGGCACATACCAATGGAGGTAGTGCAGGAAACATATGGGATATCCAAATTCAAGGAATCCATGCATCATGTATGGATCCAAGCCATGATGGATCCCAAGAAGGAGTGGCTCGAGATGTAGTATTGCATCATGAAAAAAGACATGGAATAGATCATTAAATATTGGCTTGCGTAGTGGCAGTCACCAATAGAAAAAACATCCACGAGGATAAGCACAATGCAGTCCTCTAAGCCTAAGGATAAGGCCGAAGTAGGCTCATCAACAAGAATAGGTAGTTCAACTAAAAATACTAGAACAACTACAACATAGACTCAACCAACTGGGAGTAGCGCAGTACCAAAATGGTCGAGGAGGACACCCACTGCAGTAAGAATAGGAAGTCGACCATAGACCAGGAAGAAAGATACTACATAGGCTGCAGAAGAAGGAGATCGAGGTACAACAAGTGGGGTGCAGCCCTCATAGACAACAAGGAAACCCATGTAGGAAAATGAGGTGCGAAAGAAAATAAAGTATGAGACAAAGGACCCAAACATCACCCTAACAGAGGATGATGCACAACTCGTCGCGGACAAAGTCCAAGACTGAGGTGAAGAAGTGGTCTGAGTTGCAAAAGTACAATGAGAAGAGATCATGACCAAGTTTCTAGAGGCCCATGAAAATATAAAGCAACTACAGAGCCAGGTGGGATCATGGGCCTCCTGATCTAGATGGATGTCGGTGGCCTCCCACTTGTTCCAACTAGCTCATTTTGGCAGTTTTCCAGTTCGACAATTTTTTCCTAGTTTTTGGGTCCCTAACTTCTGGGGCCATTTTTAGGCCCTAAAAAACATTTTTAGGGCTTGCCACAGTCAAAATGTGTAGGGCTCACCACATGAAACATGTGTATTCCTAGGATAGACCTTTCAAACAAGCTACATGCGCCTAAAATGGATATTGTATGAAAAAGTTACGACCCCAGGAAGTTGATGTACTAACTTACCCAAACGGGGCCCACATGACTTTTGGCACTTCAACTCCTAGGTTTCGGTTTTTGGATGTCTATGGTTTTTGACATTCCTATTTATTGTAAAAATTCCTTGAGAACCTCATTGTAATCATATTCTGGTGAATGATCGCAGCCATTGCATCTCTTCTCAGAGATAAGCCGCCACCATTCTAGCAAGCTTATTTTTCACTGCATTTTACAGTTTCATCTTGTTTCCTTAATGAATAGAAACCAATTTTATTGTATATATGTTATTCTATGTTAAGAATATTTTGATAATAATCTATATTCATTTTGTTTTTCTCATAAAATCCAGATCACTGGTATCAAAGCGGTCTTCTCTTTGTCGTTCTTAATGCGTGTCCCCAAAGAGATCAGGGTACAAAGAATTGGGTCTCGAGCTTGTTTCTCTTGAGGAAAAAATCTCTCACATGCCCAAGCGACCTCTCATGGAGGGAGAAAATAAAGATGACGGGACAAGAGATCCCTTCAAAATGTTTCTTAAGGAAGCCCTCACGCAACATAGGAATGATATGATGGATAGTTTTGTGCAAATACTTCGGCGACTACCAAAAGACGACGGATCTTCCTCAAATGGAGGTGATTCCCCCTTAAATGTACAAATAAACTTAGATATTCCTATATTTGAAGGTCAGATAGATGCAGATACTATAGACAAATGGTTGAATTTTCTAGAAGGGTATTTCTTTGTCCATAACTTCTCGAATAGAGAAAAGATTACTTTTGCGCTCCTCAAAGTTGTTCCCCATGTCAAATATTGGTGGGAAACTTTATGTGAGTAGAAGGAAACAAAGGAACCCCCATTATTTATAGTCACGGTCACCTAGGAGTCCTTTAGGGATGCTATTAAGGAACAATACTACCCTCTTGGAAGTTATTATGACTTGTAGACAAAATGGACCACACTGCGATAGGAAAGAGACCAAGCAGTGCCTGAGTTCACAAATATCTTCCATACGTTGTGAACCAAGCTGGGTATCAAATATTCTTAGCGACATCTGGTGCTCAAGTATTGCGGTGGTCCTCATAGATACATCTAGGCCGAAATTGAATTTTTGGACATCTCATCCTTGGGCATGGCCTACCGATATGTCATGAAAATTGAGCAGAAGCTTAAACAAAATATGTGACAATTTGGGCCTGGGAACCCCTCACAGTAAAATCCAGGAAAGGGTGGCCCCAACCCACAGAACAAAGGATATATAAAATACAGATCACTTTAGGAAAACCAGTCCAGACTGCAAGAAAAGAAGGACACCAGAAAGACAAAGAAAGATACTGGGAAGTGGTGCGACTTCCATAAGACTATTGATTTCCACTCAAAGCAGTCACTGGTGGTTGAGGTGAAATCCTCTGAATCAGATGTGGTTTCCAACTCTGAGTCATAACCAAAAAGGGGGAGATGGATCATTGATGCAGAACCTAGTTCTACCATTGCTACCTCCAAGCTCCATCCCGGTGAACCAGACGATCTAGAGGAAGGCGAGCACCTTTTTAATTCATAGATGTGGGTGAAGGGTACCCCACTGCAATTCATCCTTAATATTGGCATCCATAAGAACCTCATCTCAGCATATGTTTTCAAGTGACTCACCCTACCGAAAATGCCGCACCTGCAACCCTACCACCATCATATGGCTTCACCAAGGAAGAGACATCCGCATCAGCCAAAAATGTCACCTGTCATATGACATCAAGCCCTTCAAAGATGAGGTATTGTGTGATGTTTCCCCTCTCAAAGTTTGTAATGTTCTTTTAGCCAAACCATATTTATGGAAATTCCATGTTGTATATGAGTCTAGGCATCACATTGTTATTATTACTTTGAACAAGAAATTGTACAGGATACCAGAGGCAGTCCCACCTAGTGCTATTTCCTTGATATATGCCAAGCAATGCAGGAAGGTCATCTCTCAGATGGGGAATTTTTTCTTCTTCATGATTCGCTCGCAGAATGAGCGAAAGATCACAACCACATCCAGGGTCTCCTCAACCGACCTCTCCACACAACATAAGCAAGTGGATAAGGTCATGGAAGCATACTTAGATACCTTCTCCTCACCTATCAGGGTACCTCTGCACTATCAAGTCAAGCACCCCATCGATCTGACCCCCAACGCACCGCTTCCCAATGGGCCAGTCTATAGATGCTCTCTATTAGAGAATGAGGAAATCAAGCGACAGATCCAAGAACTTCTCCACAAGGGGCACATCCATCCTAGCTCATCACCTTGCGAGAGCCTAATCATGCTGGTATAGAAGAAAGATGGAACATCGTGACTCTACATTGATTACCAGGCCCTGAATAAAATCATAGTCAGAAACTGATACCCGATTCCCCAAATCGAAGACCTCCTTGATCAACTTATGGGGGCCAAATACTTCAGTAAGATTGATCTGAATTCTGGCTACCACCAACAGATGTATGAAAGAACACCTTCAAGTCAAAGGAAGGTCTTTTTGAATGGTTAGTCATGCCCTTTGGCTTGAAAAATTCTCCAGCCACTTTCATGAGGATGATGGGCAATATCCTGCGACCATTCACCAATACTTTTGTAATGGTTTATATGGATGAAATTCTCATTTACAACAAGACTTGGGAAGAACACTTGTAGGATAGTTAACAAGTTCTGCACACCCTGTGACAACAAAAGCTATACACCAACTTGGAAAAATGATCCTTCGGCAAGGACATGGTCCATTACCTAGGATACATCATTGATCAACATGGTGTCCATGTGGATCCAACCAAGATCCAAGTCATCCATGACTGGCCAACCCCAACCACACTCACTGAGCTTCAGAGCTTCTTGGGCCTTGTCAATTTCTACCGCAGGTTCATGTTTGGATTCTCCCATATTGCATGGGCCCTCATCCAAGTAACCAGGTGTGGTGGTAAAGAGAAATTTGTGTGGGATCGGTTCCAACAATAAGAATTCAATGATTTGGAGCAATGCTTGTGCTCAACCCCGATACTTTCACTACCGGACCTGCAACAACCCTTTGAGATTGAGACATATGCTTCAAAATATGTTGTGGGCATTGTTCTCACTTAGCACGACCACCCCATGGCCTATCATAGTGAGACAATATCAGATGTTGTCCATAAGCACCCTACTTACGACAAAGAAATGTACTCCATTGTGCAATCCTAATGCCAATGGAGACATTATATTATTGGGAAGGAGACAATCATCCACACTAATCATAAGCCAGTACAGTTCATGAAAACACAAGGAAAATTGCAGAATGACCACCATCAGAAGTTGTCCACATACTTGCAGCAATTCCACCTCAAAATCAAGTATAGAACAGGAAGTGCCAACCGTGTCATTGATTTCCTCAACAAACTTCTAGCTGTGACACTCACCACGGTGCTAGACTCTTGTGGCCATGAAACCTATGGATGGCCCCAACTCTATGAGATAGACCCAGACTTCACTACCACCTACCAAATGTTGGGCGCAAACGCAGTTGTCGCTAATTTCCATCTTCAGGATGGGTTATTGTGTCATCTGGGCCATATCTATGTTCCATCAAGTGAGCGAGCGAAGCTAATCTGGGAAGCCCACTACAGTCGGGTGGCAGGACACTTTGGCATTGAAAAGACAATGGAAATGTTGTAGAAACATTTCTACTGGCTGAAAATTTGACAGGAGGTTAGCAAGTATATCAGGTCCTGCACTGCCTGTTCTATTTCCAAACTGACCACTAAGAAATAGGGCCTATACACCCCTATGCCTACTCTTGACATGCCATGGGAATCCATATCCATGGGCTACATGTCTAGTCTCACATCCACCAAGCGGAGAAATAATTGTGTTTTTGTGGTTGTTGATTGCTTTTATAAGATGGCGATTATGGCCACCTGCAAGAAGAGTATCACAGTAAAGGCCACTGCCAAGATCTTCTTTGAATGATTCTGGGTATATTTTGGAATCCCACAAACCATTGTCTCAGATCGGGACAATCGATTTCTCAACACATTCTGGTCGAGCCTCTGGTCACTACTGGACACCAAGCTCAACAAATCCACGCCCTTCCACCCCAAGAAAAATGGCCAAACCAAGGTCATAAATTGAATGATCGTGCATATGTTGTGCATGTATAATTCCAAACACCCTCACACATGGGATGTGATTCTTCCCTATGTCTAGCATGGCTACAATCAAGCCTTGCATAGCTCAACTGGCCACATCCCCTTTTAGGTGGTGTTGGGATTCTAGTCATTGGGTCCCATAGATGTTGCACTACCCCTTGCAGTCACCTCGGTCGACTCATCTCCTACTCCATCTGAAGCTAAAATAGCCACCCAGTTCATTGAGTGAATCTAGAATATCCATCAACAGGTTCAAGATATCCTACATAAGTCCAATGAAAAGTACAAGCAACCCATGATCAACATCGGGTGCCACATAAGTTTTAGGTGGGCAAAAAAGTTTGGTTACATATGTATAAATAACGCCTTACCAGACCCCATTAGAAGCTTCACCCACTCCATTATGGGTCGTACACCATCACCAAGTTTGTGGGTGATAATTCTTTTGAGCTCAACATTCCTCCTTTCCTTGTCCTGCACCGAGAGTTCAATGTGGATCTCCTTCGACCTTATTTCCCACCATTATTGAACACCTCAGAGATAACAGAACAACTGACACCAACATAGCTCAACCCCGACTGCATACAAAATTAATCCAATGATCAAATTGTGGAAAAACAGGTAAAGGGAACTCACTATAAAAGGATCCATCTTTATCAAGTTGTCAAAGAAGGGAAGCTCCTGCACCAAGGCAAGTGGCTCACCCAGGGCCAAATTCAACAAAAATTTCCTCATCTAATGGGGGAAATAAATGCAATGGAGACCATTGCTTCCTAAGGGGGCAGGATTGATTCATATGGATGTCAGTGGCCTCCCACCTATTCCAACTAGCTCATTTTGGAATTTTTCTAGTTCGATAGTTTTTTCCTAGTTTTTGGGTCCCTGACTTCTGGGGCCATTTTGAGGTCCTAAACAATGTTTTGATGGCTTGCCACAGTCAACATGCGTAGGGCTCGCCACAAGAAACATGTGTATTCCTCGGATAGATATTTCCAACGGGCTATCGTGCACCTAAAATGGAGATCATATGCAAAAGTTACGACCCCGGGAAGTTGATGTACTAACTTACCCAAACAGGGCCCACATGAATTTTGGTGCTTCATCTCCTATGGTTAGGATTTTGGATGTTTAGGGTTTTGAAATTCATGTTTATTGTAAAGAGGCCTTAAGAGCCTCATTGTAATCATCTTCTGGTGAATGAGAACAGATGTCAAGTATCTTCTCAGAGATAAGCCGCCACCATTCTAGCAAGCTTGTTTTCCGCTGCATTTTATAGTTTCAGCTTATTTCATTATTGAATAGAAACCATTTTTACTGTATATATGTTAATCTATGTTAAGAATATTTTGATAATAATATTTATTCATTTCGTTCTACTCATAAAATCTGGATCACCTCCATCCACCAATAGGATAGGACACAGAGGTCACCTGCGCAGAAAGAAGGCAAAGAGACCATGTAGTTTGTCGTCCAGGGAAGGGAAACATTCTTGGTTACACGTCAAATGATTAGATTTGATTAGGAGACTGCGTAGAAACCCCTGGAAGAGGTACAACAAGTGGAACTGATCATGGAAAACATACCTATAAAGGCCTTATATGGGCTACATGCCAATGTGATTGTTGGTTGTTTATTTCCTCTAACTTCTCCTTGGATGACCTAGCCTCAGATATACTATGGTTTCCAAAAAAAACCCTAAAACTATCATCCCTCTTGGTAAAATAGAAGGAAACATAGTGCATAGGATGCACTGCGTAGTCTCACCTAAGATAGTTCTTATGGGTGTATGCAATGCTCAGGTGCTTGCAACCTGGGAATGAGTGGGGATATGGGATTAACCTCTATGATCATCATTCATTTACTTTAACATTCATCTTATATTGAATATCCCGTCATTCTAATTCATGCATTTAAAATAGAAGATCTAACTAGTCATTCACACATTTTTCTAACATCTAATCATTGACAATAAAGGGAATACACAATATTCAATACATAACACATGATCTATCATGGTTCACCCCATCCTGAGATACGTCCACAACTATTTGGCTGCTTTGCTCTTTTATTATGGTGTTTCCAAAACTACAACATCACGCGCATTACAACTCTCCATCAACCGTGTCGAGATCTACAATGAGGCATACTAGATCTCAATAGGATCCTCAGTCTGTGACCTAACCCTCAAGGTCTACCTTATTTCCTCTCCTGAGCTCAAGATCTTACAAAATGAGATCAGATTTTACAGACATTATGAACCAAAGCCAAAAAATTGAACCAAACCCAATAATAGTCTTCGAAAAACACAACAACGACCCCCTTAGACTTCATAGGTACCTATTTATACATGTTTTTGGCTTACAAACCATTACCTCCTCTTACCAAAACCCTTACCCTAGCATGGTTAAGTCTTCTTGCATGCGCGCCTTACATGATTTCCTCCTTTGCATGCGCTTTTTCTTTCCACGTGTTGTGTTTCCTTCCAACTGTATTTCTCCCACGTCGTGCTTTTATCCAAAATGGGCCTTTGCACAATAGGCCCCCTACACTGACATCTTGACTCGTCTCGAGTCACTGCCTAACTCCAACATCTGTCACTGCTTGTTCCAGCGCATCATAAATTTTAGTTATTCTCTGGCACTGTGCCTAAGCCTGACTACTCCTTTTGACCATATCTTCCACGAGCTGCATGGTGACTTGGTTTTGTAGCAGCTCTCCTCCTTCCACACCTTTGTTCTCTACATTCAATTTTTTTGCGTTGATCTCGATGACCAACTTCTCTTACTTTTCTTGCAGGGGATCCAACTGAGTCTGTCGCACCATCTTCTATGCTTGTATTGCCTTTTCCTCTACCTTTAAAGTCTTCATTTTCGCGACAGTCTTGAAATTTTCTAGAAGTGACATCGTTCTACGTCTGCTATGGATGCATGCAATTTGTCCTCCTTCCCCTTCATCTCTTGTAATCTCCCATCCTCTATAATTTATTTCTATAGCTGGGTGCTCTTCTCCAACAACTCTATCATCCTGAGTATGTTATGCACAATGTTTTCTACAAAAGTAGTCACATCCTACTCTCTTTGCGCTCTGATTTCTAGAGGAATTGTTGGGACTACGCGCTCCTCTAGTTCTTTGATCTGGTCCTTGTAGTGTTGCGACATCTACATTATCTTCTACATTTTCTCTTGTGATGACACACCCTGTGCTCCTTTTCTATCCGAGATGGTTTGGAATAATGCATCAACCTGTTTTTCCATTTCCTTCACCTTCTACTATGCCATGTTTTTCTCATGCCCTTCCTGGCTAAGTTCCTCCTTCAGTGAGGTGTTGTCTTCCTACGCCAATTGTAAGTTTGTCATGTCATAAATTTCTCTCAACTGAACCTCCTGCGCAATGCTCACTTGTAATTTGTAGAGCGCTTTGGTTGGAATCTTGGGTAACTCCAAGTTTAACATCAAAATATCTTTCAATGGCCTCTACGATGTCTCCTCATCTATAAACAAAATTTCGGGAGTAATCTAGAAGTTTACACTCCCCTGTGTTTTGATTTGCACTGTCTCTCCCATCGATGCCCCTTGAGATAACAATGGTAATGACGAAGATCCCTGAAGGTGTAAACATAGATGATGGGATGGTAGGAGGGGTCAATGGCCTCGAATACTCTAACCATGATGTGTCTGATTCCATAAATGCAGGGGTTCTTAGTGAAGATCACAATGCAGGGGAGCATCTATAAATCACTAGGAGGTCGATTGTCCCTATACAATTTTAGTTGACTCCCATTGATCATTCCTCTCAGTTTTGTTCCTCCCAAATATTTCAACTGTACAGATCCCCCATCTGTGATAGTCTTCACTTCGTATGGTCCCAACCAATGTATTTTGAACTTCCTTGGATGCCGAATTAATTTATTGTCGTACACCAAGACTAGATCTCCCTTCTTGAAGCTATTTCTCTTGATATGTTTGTCATTCCAAGATTTATCTCTTGCTTTTTGTACTTCTTGGTGGAATCCTACTAGGATCCAATATCCTTCCATATCCATCAACTGACTTAACCTTTCTTTTACTGCGCCTCATCCTGTCATGTTGGTGATTGCTGCTACACGCAGGCTAGGTACCAAGAATTCTAATGGCACCACTGCTTCTTGTCCATACACCAACCTGAATGGTGTCTATCCTATCAAATTTTTGCATGTAGTCCTCTATGCTTATAATACTGTTGGTATATTCAAATCCCAATCATCCTTGTTAACATTGCAGATCTTTGTCAAAGCATTCTCTAGGATCTTATTAAAGGCTTCCATTGTTCCATTTTCTTGAGGGTGATATGGTGTACTCTTTTGATGATAGACTTAAAACTCCTCAGTCATAGCCTTGATAGTACTATTGATGAAGTGAGTGCCTTGGTCACGCATCAAAATACTTGGGCATCCAAATATAGTGATCAATTGCTCCAACAGGAAGTGTGGTGTTGTCTCTGTGTTGCAATATTTTACTGGTGTTTCTTCTACCCATCTCGTTAAGTACTTTGTTGCAGTAATGATATACCTTTCTCCTAACCTCTTTGTTGGTGGATTAATTGGTTCCACAAAGTCTATTTCCCATTTTTAAAATACTTTCAAGGTTACTTGTGGTCTTAGGGGCATCTCATCTCGTCTATTAAGTTTACCAACCCTCTGACATACATCACATCTTTGGAAGTATTCATTTTCATTTCTGTGCATGGTCGACCACCATAGTCTGACCATTCTTGTGGTGTATTCTCTGTACTCAAGTATTCAATGATGTCAGTGAAATATTCATCAACTACTTGGACTGAAAATAATTGTGCATCAGGGAATTTGTACTCTAACTTTGTAGGTTCCTTTCCATTGGTGATCCTTGACAGGTGATCAGGTCCTACATCCAACTTCCCTAGTTTGACTATCCCTTCAAAGTCAAATTCCTGAAACAACAATAACCATCTACATATTCTCCCCCCCAACACTGGCTTGTTGAATAGGTATTTGAGGGAAGAATGTTTTGTGAACATTTTAAATTGTTTCCCAGGTAGGTAATCTTTGAACTTCTGCAGTGCATATACCATTTCTAAGCCTTCTCTTTCTGTAGTATTGTAGTTCTGCTTTGACTCTGAAAGTTTTACGCTTGCAAATGCTATAGGATGGTCTAACTCTCCTACTCCTGGATGCGCCAGAATATCTCCAAGTGCTATGGATGATGCATCTACATGCACATGAAATTTATTCTCCCAATATGGAAATACCATAATAGGTGGTGTTACCATATTCTCTTTCAAGGTGTCCAACCCTTGTTGACAATCCTCATTCCATTGAAATTTAGTATCTTTCTTCAACAATTTCTCCATCAACGCAGTGATATGTGCATATCATTTTATGAATTTCCTGAAGTATCTAGTGTGGCCCAATGTTGTTCTCAACTGGTGCACTGATTTCAGTGGTGGTAAATTAACAATCATTGCAATATTGGCAGGATCTACTAGCAAGCGTTGTTTTCACACTATGTGTCCCAATAGTATTCTGAAAGGTGTCCCAAAGATGCACTTCTTGATATTTAATGATATTTGACACTGTCTGCATCTTTCCAACATTAGCCTTAAGACCTCTACATGGTCCTTCAATAGATTTTATATTTTCCAATCATCCAGGTATACTTCTAAAAACTTATGGATGAATTCTTTGAATGAAACTATGACTACCCTTGAGAATATAGTTGGTGCATTCTTGTTAGGTAGCTAGAGAGGTAGTAGTGGGGACCCAGAGGGCCCATAGTGATAATAGTGGAGGCCATTCAATGTAAGGTGGACTAGGTCCACTATATTATTAAATAAGTCCCACTATGGTAGTTAGATATAATAAATGTAAGGGGACTTCTTAGAAGGTTCTACTTCTAGAACATTCCTCCTCTAGAATGTTATTTGGTGATGGTAGCACTATATAAAGAGGTTCAAGCAATGTAATGGGATATGAAGAGAAATATTTTATTGTGTGTTGTATCTCAATAGGAGGATTCCCCCTTGAAGAGGCAAGTGAACAGGAGAGGATCCCTTCCATAATAGGATCCATTGTATGGTGTTGCCCTACCTCAAGGGTTTGGTAATACTATAGAGTGGTTTCTTCTATCTTGCTTTGTGGATATATTGTGTATTTAGTATTTTTGGTGATTATATTTTTAGATCTATTTAGGATCTTAACAAGTGGTATCAGATCACTTTCCTTGGCAGACATTGTGGACAAATATTTTTTATTTTTGTAGATTTTTTTTTCGGAGAAGAAAAAGAGGGCCGCGACATTCCAGAAATTTTTAGTATATTTATGTGAAAAATTTGTAGAAACAGGTTGTATATTTGAGTTCCTCTCAGGAAAATACCCAATTTGGAAAAAAAATTGTTTGAAACAAAGTCCAGGAAGTCAAGATATTGAAGTTTTAAAATCTGCAATTTTCAGGGTTTTTTCCGTGGACAACGATGCGATTTTTTGTATTTCTGTAGCAGCTAGAGGCCGAATTTGTCAAAACAAGTTATAGATATGAGTTCCTCTCACAATTTCATCCAATTTCAAAAAACAAATCATCCTAAATGGAGTCTGAGAAGTGAAGTTATGAACATTTTAAATTCAACAATTTTTTTAGGGTTTTTCCAGAAAAAGACACGATTTTCTGTCGTAACTTATTGTTCTATTTTTTGGGTTTTTTCATGACGGATGTGGGACCGAAGAGTTCATAGGGTGCTCAAATGTCTATTTCCTCTCAAACCCTCAAATAAATTCTACAAATTACTGAAGCATTCAAATCTCAATTGTATGACACATTGGATGCTAGATTGCATGACCTTGCAGATGGCCTGAATGATAGTTTTCGTAGTATTCAAGATTCATTGGATAACATAGAGGAGATATTTCTTATGGCAGACATTAGGGATGAATACAATCAATAAATATATGCTTGGTATGATTTTGAGGCCTATTTTGATGATTGGTATATGGATAGTTGTCATTTATGGGATGACAACCACTTTCATATTTTATTTGATGACTCTAATCCACCTTTTATAGAGAGAATCAGTGTGAAAAATTGAGAGCCAATGATTATTACCAGTGTCCATCCTGCATATTCTACAATGGTATTATTCCTTCCATATTTTTCTACAACCTGTTAGCACTCTGTAATTTCCCTAAGGCTGCTGAGGCAAACACAGAGGTAACCTCGAACCGCTTCGAGTCTTGGATCTAGCCCTCCAAGACTCAGAGAGGGATCTCTCTTTCAAATTTGGCTTTGTTTGGGCAATAGGACTGATGTTAGGCTAGTTATAAAGCAAGGTAAATATAGGGTTTTTGATTTTGAGGTGGTTAGTTTGGGACAACAAAGAGAGCCATTGGGCAAATGGGGTCTGTGATTAAAAGTGATTCGCATATCAGATCTGGACAAGACTGTTACACAAGGCAAGGCAGCAGAAACATTGGATCGATTTAAGTTAAATGGCGTGGATGAGAGGAGAAATAGGTGAGGAAAAAAAAGCAGGCAAATGAGCACTTAAGAATCCCTAAGCTAGCCTTTTAGAAGATAAACATCAAAATCACCAGAAGACGAGAGGCAGAGTATTGGATAATAAATTCTGCCCCTATTACTTTCCTTCTGGTGATTGGAACAGAAAACAAATTGTGAAGAAAACAGGACACACATTAACAAAGAAGAAAGACATCACCAATATCTCTACACAAGAATCCTGAGAACAACATGTACATCACTGGTATATCATTAAAAATAACAGAGAAATATTCGCTGGCTGAAACACAGCCATCACCCAACAGAGAAAATAAAAATCTCATCTCTGGACCTCTCACACAGGTCGAGCCTCTCCTCACAGCCCATTCGAACCCCCATTTAGTTTTTTACATCACTATATATAACAAAAATCCCACCCAGCCCTCAAAGATTCGGGCCTTAACTCTGTTTGTTAAGAACCAAACATCAATATAGCATAGAAAAACTTCAGGAAAGGTAATCAACGCCTTGAAAAAGAGATAATTTCAGATAATAAGCCTCTTCGAGGGGGCAACCTCCTT
>JZKD02S2418630.1:660851-681365 GCA_000966675.3 Picea glauca | reverse complement strand
TTATGTAAAAATGTTATTTTATTTATAAAAATCTGGGAATGAATATGCTGGAATAAGCAAATTTTTAGTAAGTTTCAAAATTCCGCTCTGTTGTAATTTATGGTAGCTTAAATGAAATCCTGGTTGTTACAATCATCCTACCATGAGTATTGATTCATATATGAATGTGTCAGGAAGCCCTTCAACTCCAACCTCCACTATGGTTAGTGGAGTCCCCTCGACTCCCTCATCATCATTTGTTTGGATTCCGGAGACTCCCTCTCTTAATGATACCCATCCCATGGTCTCTGCTCAGTCCAGATGGACAAATCCTTTTGTATTATTGACTGGTACGCCTAATCATAGTACTCAGTGAATGCCTTGGGCCTCTAATTCTTTCTATTTTGGTATGCCATATATGACTTCGCACTTGTCATCCTCCATTCCAATGTCTAATGTAAATCCTAGTTTTGGGTATGGGGGTACTTCACCCCCTTATACTCATTTATCATTTGGTGGGGGTCATATCCCTCAACCAACTCCCACAATATGAGGTTGGAATCCTCCTTCCTCGACCCAATCCTACATACAAGTTTCAAGGGTGGAGTGCTCAAATGGGTGGTCCTTCTACTTTTTATATCATGTACATGCATCCTTCTTCCACAATTCATGCTCCTATGAAAACGTTTCTTATGGAAAACCTCCCTCTAACCTCTGTTGTTCCATCAGGGGGGAGTCAATTTTATAGTATGGGAAACCCCCCGCATGGAGTTCCTTCGTCTGGGGGAAATATATATCCTCACATGAGTAATCCATATCATGTTTCTTTCTCCTTGTAAGCGACCCCCTCGGTGATGATGCCCTTACAACCTTTTATGAATTAGTTGGGAGGAGGATACTATATTACAAGACAGGACCATGGTGTATACCATAACCATTCTTGGCCCATGATCTCTCAAAACCAGTCTTTCCCAGGAGCATGGTCTCAGACACTGCAACCAAGGCTAGCTTTTCTAGCCACATTGAATTTGATAGGATTGTCAAAATTGATGAATGACCCAGTGCATAATGATCCGTCATGCCCCCCCATTCCTACCAAGCTTCCCTCTGGCATTCGAAAGTTTGAGGGAAAGAGTGGTGACGACCCAGGTGATCATGTGACTACCTTTCACCTATGGTACTCGTCAAATTATTTTAATGATGATTCTATTCATTTGAGACTGTTTCAATACACCCTTATGGGAGTTTTCGTGAAATGGTACATTAAGTTACCTAGGGGAACTTACCGAAATTTCAATAAGTTGGTCTTGTTTTTTATCAACCACTTCCAATTGTTGGTTCGTTACAATGTCAGCATAGAAATTTTATCGACTTTTCATCAAGATAAAGCCACCCACATCTTAGATCATATTCAAGATTGGCATAGAAGGAAGAGGTTGATTAAATGAAATAGTCCTCCAGAGTTTCTGTTGGAATGGTTCCTCAAGTCCCTATTTTATTACATTTTAAAGGATGTTTTTACATCTAGAGTGACATCCGAGGAAGAGGCCATATTTAAATCCCATAAATTGGATATTATATATGCTCAATCTGGGATGCTCTACAAAATTATTCCTAACACACCCGCAGTCAAATTTTGATCCTAGAAAAAATCCTGGGCCTCATGCCAATGGTATCGTAGGCTCCACAAGTGCCACGTTTGTAGACCAGGTGACAAACCAACTAAAAGATTTTTCTCTTAATTAGTATGTAGCAGGGAAATATATGACTTTGTCCCCATCCACCCAATCATTGGATGTACATTCCGTCCAGTTGACGAAACCAAACTGTAACCAATAATCTGGAGGGAACAATAATAAAAGTCATAATAATAATTAGATGGGTGGGAATAATAATAAAAGCAAGGACAAACATAATAATGATAAATCTAATAATAATGCTGGTGAGGTCAAGAAAGAGAACAGGAAGGTGAAGTTTCCATGTAAACTTTGTAAATAATATCTCCTTACCCACTTGTGCCCAAAAATTGAGGAAGCCTTGAGGCTTATAGCATAGGATCCTGCTGTGTTGACTAACCCTTTTCCACATAATAAAAATATGACCTCGAGAGCCTCCAACACCGGAAATGCATCGAGTGGAGGTCAAAATCCCTCAGCATATGATGGTGGCCATCAATGCGTCAATATGGTTTGATCTAAGATTATCGTATTCACTAGGACTCATGACTATGGTTCTTCACAACCTGCTTTGGGTCCAGATCCTCCTCCACCGGAAACAACTTTTCAAATCAATAAGTTTGAACCTCCACCTCACATTCTAAAAGGAGTCCTTAAGGTATTTTCTCACAATCCTAATTTTAGAGCTGCCCAAAATTACTCGATTGTCAAGGATTTGGGCCAAAAATCATGTGCGATGTCGTCTTTGGAGGTACTCCAGATGTGTCCTACAAAGGGAAATTCCTTTCTATATGCATTGGGAGCTCTAGACCTGAGTGGCTGAAAATTTATGAATTTTGATGTCGTGCATGTCAACCCTATATTACTTTACCATGTGGCCTTTCAAATCCATGTGTAAAGTATGAATATTACCATCAAACGTACTGTCATTAATGAAGGTGCATAGACATCAGTGACGTCTCTATATTGTTGGAAATCCATTGGCTCTCCGTCACTTTCTCAATCTATGACCATGTTAACTGCATTCAATGGATGTTCTTTTAGACCTTGTGGTATCCTTCCCTCTTTCTTGGTCTAGTTAGGTGGTAAGGCTATGGAGTTTGAGTTCGAGGTGGTTGATGTACCCCTTGACTACAATATTTTATTAGGGTGTAATTAGACTTATGCTATGACATCCATTGTGTCATTGGTGTTCCAATTTTTATTCTTTCCTCATGAAGGGAAGATTGTAATGATTAACCAATTGTATTTTATGCACCCTAGTCCTTTTACATCGGTGGGACCTTCGATCCCCGTTATCGATAATTCTCAGCAGGAAAATCAGAATGTTGGTGTTAAAATGTATTCCTCCTTGATGGGAACCTTTAATTTCTCAACAACAATCTTGTACATTAATTCCATTTCCGATGAGTCTTCATCGTCATTGAGGTACATTCCATTATGTACTTCATATTTTAATGACCCATGGACCCTACCTTCTTCGGCTATGTCGTATGAAGGTCACTCACACATCGAGATGGTGATGCCACTGTCCGTAGTAGAAATTATGTACCAGAATATACAAGAAGCTACTGTAGACCCCTATCCTTTATCCTTATAGACAGAAGAGGTGTATCACGTCTTATATCCCATATGGGTTGCACACTCATCTAGCTAACATGGCTTCCTTGATGAAACTTTACCATCGGATGAAGAAATCTTAGAGGCCATGTCTAGTCTTGATATGCCTTGGGAAAACCTTCATCATAGAACATAAGCGGTCTTGACACCTGATGCAATGAGGTTGATCCCGATATTCATGTGATTACTAAGACAATGACCTTCAGACTCAGGTTCTCAATCACCCTAATATGGAGTTGGATTCCCACTTTGTCTATGTCTTCAATGTAGTAGGTGGCGATGTACTCCTCCATATATCTCCCACCTCCAACCCCTTGGGCCTTGATATTTACCATCTCACTTCGACGAGACAACCCTGTGATAAAATAGATTTCATCCACCTTAATTCTCAATGGTTTCCCATCGCTATAGAAGGAATCAGTCTCTGGATCCCAATAGTTTATCAATGTTTGGAGAAACCTCACTTGGGACCTCATTCGTTTTATGGACTAAAATTTATAGATCCCACATATTTTCCTGGACTAATACATGGGAAAGATTTTGTTTTCCTGCATACATGGGGTCGTATATGTGACCCAATGAACTATAGCCCACGTACACCCTATTTTCAACCTTATGGCCTCAAAAACTAAAAAATTTAATACTAAATCTAAAACTTAAACAATGGAAATGGAAGAGTACAGGATGAATGCTTACTTGGTCCAAATGGTTTCCAATTTCGTTTATCATAACTCCCAGAATCATCACTGGAAGATCGTGGGTAAAATGGTCTCAAAATCATTATGTGGATAAAAAACTCAAATAACATGGTAAAACTTCTTATTTTTACTATTTGTAGAAAAATTTTACCCACTTCATATAATGTTTACCCTATATTTCCTAATTTTGAGACCATATGGACTAATTGTGTAGTGTAACTTGGTTTGAAGTGGTTTTTCCAGGGTTTAATGGATTTCTGGCATTCTTCAGCTCGTTCGTTCCTCTAGAAGGTATATATCATCACTGGCATATAGGATAGGTTCTCACCCTGCTTTGCATTTTTTCATCGTTCTATGACCGCGATTCATATGCCCTAGGTACGAACCCATTTTTTAGTCACCCAAAACCTTCTCACTGCCACTAGAAGTGTCGTTATTAAGTGGTAAAAACTTATGAAACATGGGTACCCTATTTATAACTCTTTTTTCCATTTGGTGCCCATGTAGAAGTTACTCCATAGGTCTGTGAGTCCCTTATAGTATTTACATGAATTTGCATTTGAACCTCATTACTCTTACTCAATCTCATTATGACCACTACCTATGGGACTCCCGTCGAGTCTTAGTTAATCTCTTTTCCGACTCCATAAAAAATGAAAAAGATTTATGAGTGAACTTGTCTCTTTCTCACTCGTTAAATGGATTTGAAAGGATGTCTATTTCGGTATAATTTTAACCCTTTTCTAGACCAAATATACAATTTACAAAAAAGGAATACCCCAGTCACCATTGATTAGAAGAGTTCTCCTAGGTATTGTTTTATACTTTTTCGGGCCTAGAGGACTAAATATATGAAAAAGGACACTTTTGGAGGTAAGTCATGATTGCATCTCATTATGCTACTTGCATTGTTGATCTTAATGCCAACTCCCTCTTTCTCGTTATAAGCCTATTTCCCTATAAATTCTCAGCATTAGACAAATAGTGCCATTAATATAAATTTTGCAACTTGACACCCCTTTACATGTAGAGGAAACATCCTCTCGAGTGTCCATGTCTCGCATGCGTTTCCCTGCATTGAGAATAGGTATGTTCCACTCCTTGGAGATATTTTCTTACTCGTGACACTCGTTTCCTCTCTTATATCATAACATTTATTTTATGATGAAAAAACAAAAAAAGATGGGCGAGAAAATAATATTATCTCCTATTGGCAACAATCGTGTCGCCTTTGAACATAGCACAAATTCTTGATTCCATTTCATTCAAGGTTTGGGTTTATCGTGTCATTAGGAATTTGAGCTCCTTACTTAGATTTTACTCCTTCAATTGGTTATTTTTCCAGTCCCTATGGAGAATTTGTTGATGCCTCCTACATCACAAACTTTTGTCAATGATTAGTGTTATGTCTATGTTTCTTGGGCTATCCATCCATCTCATGGTATTTTTCAAAGGAAGTATAATCATGTGTTGGCCATTCTTAATAAATCTTGACTTTGCATGTCGACCATACCCATCTAATAATGACATGAAGTTGTTGTCCTATCTTTCACCCTAGGCCTACTTTCCTCATTGGTAGGTGAACTTGAACCCAGTAGATGACATCTCAACATTGGTCATTGACTGGGAGGTTTCCCTTGTGTTCGATGACAATAAATCTATTCACACATTTGGATTCATGTAGTTTCTTGGATTCCATTAGACCCTATTGGTGGTTTCCTAGAACTTATCGACAATTTTCATTATTGGATGCTAGTTAGAGGGTCTCTTTCATGTACTACTTTCATCTAGTGCATGTGAGAGATGCACATGGTCATTAGTTCATGAAAATCCTATTCATCTGAGTTCTTCCTAATCATCAAGTTATTTCTTTGTACCTCACGCTAGATTATGAGAGATTCCTTAATGCTCTCTTTTCAACGGGTCTCCTTCCATATACTTCAGCTTATCTATTATGGAATTGAGATCTAGAGTCATAAGAGTACCTAGAGGCTCGCACTCATCAGTGGCAAGTTCTCCCACCATCGACAGTTGGGAATACATCAATGTACCCTAATCGATGGATTCCTCAAGTGTTCAAAATCAACACATTTATTCACACTTGTTGAATGTACTCAGTTCCTTGACACACACTTTAATTATCGTGGGTTATCTCATGCTTGTTAATGGTATACCTAAATGACCGGTAATCAAACAAAGCCTCATTTTTTTCGAATTCAACACCTTTATTCACATGATGTAGACTTGCACCTTCGGTGGATAGGGTAGAAGACCTCTAGTTCACAATAGCATCATCCCAAATCTGTTGTTGTATTTAATCGGACCAACATGTATATGAATTCAATACTTATGAAAGATCATATTGTACTGCATTGTATACATATATCTTTAGTTGATTTTGAGACTGGATTCCACTGTGTTTTGTTTGTGACTATGACCACCTGTGGCATATGCCTACTTTGCATTGCCGATTCATGGACCTGAACAACTATTTGTTATATATCCACATGCATCTAAAGTGTAATCAATATTGGTATCCATGTGTACAGAGTCAATATGAATTGTAATATTCTCATGGGTGACTAGTTCTTCCAGTTGGGTCCTCACTACTCCACTTTTGGGAATTATAATTTATTTCCTCTATCATGACTTCTCCTCTGACCTCACACATTAGGGGGCATCTGTTATATAAATTTTTTCCACACTCAATGAATCTTTCTTTGATGGCCTTCCCTTTCCCTATGCAGACACAAATCCCCCATTTTTCTCATTTTAGAGTCAAAAATTCAAAATTTTGTACATATATGTGGGCCACAGTTAGACAACTCACATATATGCAGGTTGCTCCATTAAAACCCTCATACATTGGGTTTTGTGCTAAAAAATTAAAAAAATATGTCGGGTTTCCATGCCAAGTCACAAGATCTATGATCCTTGACCTTCCATATACTGGAAATGCCTAGACTCAACTCTTCAAGTCCATTTTAAGGATACAAATTGAGCCATATACAAGCCTTGAAGAAAATTAATCATTGAGAGAAAATACAATCTAGAGAAATTTCACCTCAGATTGAGTCTGCATCCCTTTGTCCTTGAAAGTATGAAATTCCTATGTGTTCAACCCCCAAGCTATTTCTATCTTAAGAAGGAGAAACTCAATTACTCCTACTACTTGTGAGCTTTCCTTTGTGTAGGATTGAAGTGGTGAAGGCCCAGTTGGAGGGACTTAGTTTCTCGGTTTCGATATGTGCCAATAAATATGTTTGTCACCTATGTACTTTTGTTGATTACATTAATAGAAATACTCTTTTCTTGTCCAATTATATGTTGAAAATATTTGGATTACTTTCCATGGGAATATTTGTTATACATGTTAATGTATTATGCTAGTTTAAATGATAATGTTTCATATAATTTACATATGCTTATGTATCTTATATGTTGAGGACAAGTTGCAGGTATCAAGCATTGGATAGTGATCTCAAATGTGGTATTCTTTGGACATCCAGAAGAGAGGTAGGATTCTAGAATTCATGTTGTTATCATTTCCATTTGTCTAGAATACTTGAGATTAGAGTTGATTTATGAGTGTTGTTTTGTCTGTTGTGGTTTACCCCAACCATAGAGATATTTTCCTGGTAACACTAGCCAAAGGGCATGACCAAGAACTCATAATGAACCTCATGAGTTATAAAGGAAGTATTGGGAATGTATTCCTCTTTCATACATATCTAGTGGTAGCCAGAACAAAAATCAAGTTTATTAAAGTATTGAGCACTGCTCAACTCATCCAACAAGTCATAAATGATAGGAATGGGAAATTTTTCCTTGATGGTGATTTTGTTGAGGGCATGAAAGTTGGGGTACATGTGCCAATTTCCTTATTTCTTGAGTACCATGACCATAGGAGAGGAATAGGGGATGGTAATAGGATGGATAACACCTTCTTCGATCAATTATTGAAAATGTTTCTCAATTTCATTTTTCTAGGAAAAGGGATGATGATAAGTGTGAACATTGGGAGGGAGGATAACCGGTACTAGAGGAATGGAATGATCATGAAAACCACGGGAAGGGGTAATTCCACGGGGAGTGGAAAAAATGTCTTGGTATTTGGAGAGGATATATTGAAGGTCAGGATGCACCGAGGGTGTCTTTACTATTTGAATGGAATGGAGTTGGAAAATAATTCCTGAATGACCTTTGTGTAGGAGATTTTCCATTTGATGGGAATTCATGATCTCAGGGTAGCCTGTTGTGATGACTTGGAACTTACATTGTTGTCCCTCCTATTGGAATTGCATGGTTAATTCCTTAATATCCATGTGGATGGGTCCCAAAGTACATAATCGTTCAACACCGAGTGTTGGGCCCTCCATTTATGAGGGATCAACATTTTTGTGGAAATACCAAAGTTTTGAAGGAAAGCACAACATGGCAGCAAAAGATCAGAAGCGGTGGAAAAAAATTAGATGAGAAAAAATACAACTGACAATGAAAATCTAACTAACAGTATAACAACAATAAAAAATATTCATGCACCAACTAGATGAGTAGCATAAAATCCAAAGAGATCGAGCTCATGCAAGGAAGAAGGAGAATCAAGAAGCCAAGAAGCGACCAAGGAAACAATATATAAATATGGAGTTATGTAATGGGAAGGGGTTACTCTCTCATGTTTTGGTTTTAACGTTGTTAATAACGTGATGAATATTATTAATTCTATCTAGTAAAAACTATGATAAAATAGTTTTGAATGACATTATGCTTGCAGAGAGGCTTAAGAGTTTGTATCCATATATGGGGATAAACTATACTACATAGGCTATTGTATGAGATTTGTACTTGCTGTAACTCCAAGATAAGGTGATGATAATATAGAAGAAGGTTATTTTGGCTCTAAAATTTTGTTATAATGTGCATGAATCCATAGTTTCTATGTTACATGACTGCTTTTGTTATGTCTACTTACAAATTACTCACTCTTTATGTATGTCTTGTTGCATATTGATGAAATGAAATGTATATGGTCATGCTGAAAATGATGTTGAATCCTCTTTGACTCCCTTCAATACTTAAGTCTCAGTTGCGCTTTAGGTGAGACCTCCTTCCCTTGCAAAAGGATGAATATTCCAGTGATGAAAGACTACAGTGGTACCTTTTTTGGTAAACTCTGAGAACCCTAATCTCGATCTTGCACCAACAAATGGTTCCATTGTTAGGACCTAATTTTAAAATGAGTTTTTAGAGGATGCCTCATCACATATTTAAGTCCAATGTTGAGAATTGGTGGGAAATAAGGTGTGATGAGTTTATACAACAATAATTTGAGTTACGACATATAATATTTAGGGTCATGAAGAGCATTGTCTTTTATTCTGAACCTCTGAGTGACCAGAATGAGATATTTTGGATTTGATTTCTTGAAGAGGGATTTCAGTGGCTCAACCGACTACAAGAACCACCAAAATACAAATATTGAGTCAAGAGTATACATAATTGGACCATTGGGCATTTAACAACTCTTCATCGACTGGATCATCAGATCTCTCATGTAGTGGATTTCTGGGTGCAGACTACTTTGGAAGGATATATTATTAAGTTTGTTGTGGAGAGCCACCAATATCCTTCTAAAGAAGAAGTAGTATTCTACAAGGGACCCAGAGGGATATTGTTGTAGTGAATCCCTCTGTGGATCAATATTTTTCTAGAAGAATAAGGATTGTTTCATTTTCCTTTCATTAACATGGAAGCATAAACCCTTGTGCACAGGGGGGGTGATTTAGAAAAGGGTTCATGAGTTAGTTCCAAGAAATTGTATAGGTGATATTGGGGGTCGTCAAAATAAAAAACTTAAAATATGAATTATATCAAAAGAGGGTTGATGTTCTTGAAAAGAGGTCGTAGAAACATATGAAAAAAGTGATGAAGAGGTTTGATTAGTCAAGGAAGGAGATCGACTTTGAGGAAAGTCATAGGAAAGAGTTAGAAGAGTTGTGAGATTTGAAAAGACATGGAAGGTTGGCCAACCAATGGATATTTGGTGAAATAGGTGAAGGTTCTGGAAGAGACATACATGAAGAATTAAGTTCAGAAGTGATAGATGAAAGAATAAGCATGGAAACCACTACTGAAAAAGAATACCCAATCGAAACCTACAATGATGTTGCAGAAAGATCAAAACCTACAATGATAGAAGATGTTGGATTACATCCATATGTCAGCGCAACACTGCAAACAAAATTGACCCCCCCAAATCAAATAATTTCAATCTGGAGGGAAAGGAGCCAACCCTAAATCACTCACTCCCCCAGTGCCATCCATTCCTCAGGTAATTTCTATAACAAATATTTTTGTAAGTTCGATTAATTCTAGTCATGCTAGTCCAACAAGTTCAAGTAGTAGTAGTAGCAGTAGTGTGGTGAGTGTATCAGTTATATCACAACCATGACCCTTGGGATTCATTTTAATAGGATCTCCTAGTCCTATAATGGCACATCAACACACGAAATTTCTTATCCGATACCTAGAATTTTGGGGTAAAGGGGATGAGGACGTTGAGAAGCATTGTTTTATTTGTGAAGCCATCTAGAGGTCTCACAAAAATATAGATGAAAATAAACAGGTTGAGTTCCAAACTACTTTGAGGGGTCGAGATCTAAAATGGGACATGAAATCTATCGAACTAGGGAATCCTCAACGATATCCTTTCTCTTTAATCCATATGAAGTAGAAGTTTATAGTTGAATTTTGATTATCTCACCTAGAGAAACAGACTCTCTCTGATTTGTGGGAGATAAAACATCGATATAGTGATTCTTCATGGGAATATAACCATAGATTTAAATATGCAATAGGGAACTTAAAAAAATGATCCATGAAGATCACTAGAAATAATGGTTTATTCAAGGGTTGTTACCGCTAACCTGAATCCCATTGAATTAGTAGAGGATAACTACCTTGGAAGAAACATTGGAACAAATTATGAAGATTGAGGCTATGGCAAGCTATCCTGGAAGCTTGCAAGTGATGAGACCTCCTCAAGATAGTAACATTGTGCAACTCCAAGGCCATATATCTACATTAACTAATAAAATATAAGATTTGATCCTTCCTAGAGAAATTTGACCGCATGTATGATGCATTGGTTGTTATACTGAAGGTCATACAACAAATTAATACCCCTCGATTGAGGGGATCAGGACCCCCCACTCACCCAATGGCTGCTCCGCCAATAGGACCATCGTGAGGAGTTACACAACTTGTCGATGCAACACCGTTTCATGGTCCTGTTCAATACCATGATTTCTCAAATCATCAAGGAGGTTAGATAAATGAGTATTGTGAGATATTTAGAAGTCATGGCCACTCCCCTAGGCACTTCCTTGTTCTACAAAATTACACCTATGTTCTGAATATAGTATATTGTGAACTTTGTGGGTCCCCTATTCATTCTACCAACCAATGTAGATCTCTAGATTCTCTCGTCGATAGATTAGACCCTTCCATATTCAGAGTCAATGAAACTCCTTAAAGGTTTGGAGAAGGTCGTCGAGGGTGTTAGCACTCTGTAATTCTCAAAGGTTATTAAGGGTAGAAGAAATTAATAGAGGTAGCTTACCAAAACCACTTCGAAACTGGGATCTAGCCCTTCCAGTTTCAGAGAGGGATCTCTCTATAAGATTTGGATCTATTTTGATTTTTAGATATTAGGCTAGTTAAAATAATCTGAGTATGTTGTTTTGTTTATAAAGATTGGCTGAAGTATTGCATTTTAACATTCATTGGGCTATGGGGTTTGTGTTAAATATTAATATTTGATACAACTTTTATAATATTTCTTCACAGGGCGAGATAATAAGAATGTTGGATCTATTAAGATTTAAATGTGGTGGAAAGATAGAACATGTGAGATATTCAATCAAGCAAAGAAGCAATTAATAATTTCTTTGATTAATATTAGAAGAATAACATGCAGATCACTAAAGACCAGAAACAGAGTGTCTGAGACAAATTCCATTCATTAAATTCCTTTAAACGATCAAAGATAGAAAACAAAATGATTACAGAGTAAGATAAACATTAAAAAAGCAAGATGAACATCACCAACATCTAAACACAAGAATCCTGTGAATCTGTCTTTTTATTATTGGTCAATCTCCTTAAACTTAAAAAGATTACAACGATATCTTTCTGGGCACAAAAATCAACCCTCAATACTTCAAATTAAGAAGTATTTATACAACAATTACATTTGATCTTGTCATTAATGACTAGGATACGATGGAGGAAAAATCTAACTAACTAGATTACATATTACAAAATAATAGGACTATTGGTGATCTATCCAAATCCTGAATGTTGATTTCTGGGAAAGTAGTTGGTGATTCATCCACTCGACTTTGACGGTCTTTCTCATGCTGACTCGAATGTCCACATCATCTCTACTCGATCAAGGCACATAGGTCTTCCCATCTCTTTTGAATGGGGATGGAGACCTCTAGTAATATTCTGTAGGTTTCATCCATCTCTGTGTATTTGGAAAAGGTTGGCTTGGTGATGAAGATGTATTTTGTCTCATGTTGGATGTTCAGGTCCAACTATAGAGTTTCTAAGAAATCCTTTCCAGTTATGCTCCCTTCTATGCCTGGGAACTTAGAACCATCTTTTTCCACTGTGAGGATCTTATGTTTGTATTTTGATAGGGTAATTAGTTTGTCATTGATCACTAGTAAACCTGGAAGACATTTCTTGTGTAGTGAGTCGAACTTGCTGAAAAACCTCTGTACTCCAATATCCATTGTCTGATCTTTCTCCTCAAGTTGAATCATCAGTACATTCTTGGTCAAAACCTTCTTGACCTCAAGGATTGTTTCTGTCCTATCCTCTATTTCCAGTTCTTCCAACTTTTCTTTAGTCTTGGAATTCAAGAACCTGATGATTTCTATAGCCTCAGTAGGCTTTTCTCCCAATTTTCCCTTTATCCTGTCAATGTCTTGTCTGGATCTCTGCAAAAGTTCATGTTGTTCAAACACAATTTGTATGAGTGGCCAAATATCTATCATGGACTTGTTGATGTCCATCCATATGTTTTATTTGGCCTCTGATAGTGTCTTGGCCATCACAGTCTCCTTCTACAACTTCTGTATTTCTTGAGTAAGCCTCTGTGACTTGTGCATCTCTGTGTTGTAACTTGACTTAAACATGGATTTCATTTTTTGGAGGTTATTGATCTCTTCTTGCAGTATTTCAATCTCATCTCCTTGTAGGGTCATGTCTTCCATGGACTTCACCAATCTCTCAGAAGCATCTGAAGTTGTCACTAGAATGACTAAAGGAATTTCTGCTATAGGTGTTGTTGATACTGTACTGACTCCTGTGATAGGGACTGCTTATAGTGGGATGACAGTCATTGGCGCACTCTGTTCCTTCTCTTTTACCAGCTTCTCTTGCTCATCCTCCATCTCCTTGATTTGTTCATTCTACTCCATGATCAATTTTAGCATTTCCTCCTTGTGGCCTTCAGTCTCTGCCATTTCTTTTTCCTTTGGATATTTAGTGGTTGGGATTTTTAGTTGTTTTTTCAGGGATGCTATGTCAACATTTTTCTTCTTGAGGAGTTCTTTTGCTGCTTTGACATTGGATGGATCATATCCAATTTTCAATACTAGTTCTTCTAGGGACTTGATATTGTTATCCTTGGCCAAGGAAGATATCTTTTCTAGCTTAAGTGAGATTGGACATTGTTTAAAGAAACCTGCAACTTTGCAACAATCATGGAGGTATTGGCCAGGGTGGACAAAATCATCTCCCCAGACTGTCTATGCATATCCATTTGATAAGATGGATGCACCTCTTTGACATCGAATTCAAAAGTTTTCCTCTTGTAATCAGAGACTACCTTGGGATGAGGCACCTGTGCCTGTAGGAAATCCATATGCATCCTTCCTTTCTTTGTATCAAAGGCATATAACAACCTGTTTTGTGTTGTAGATGGTTGTTTCCAAAACTGTGCATAGGTTTTGTTGGTTAGTATCTCATTCTTCTTCTTGATCAAGTTATATTTCTCAAAAATATTAAGTCATGTAGGCTCTTATGAGGACTTACTAGTCAATGTGATATCAGTCTGCTTTTTGGATGAGGAAGTGGACATGGTTTGTTGGCTTCCTTAATAGAGTTATAAGTGTGGCCCCTCCATTACTATGGTGGACTGAGTTTCTTCTCCTCTAGACATGTCAGGAGTATGGATGGTTTCGGTCCTCTTCCTGTAGACTTGGAAGTCTTCTGCTAAGACTTCTGTGACTGAAGGGGAGACTTCCTTTCTAGCCCTCTTCTCTGCTTGTACCTATGTTGTACTAGTATGTGAAATGATGGCTGGTGAAGATTGATGTTCAATGTATGTCAGAGTTTTTTCCTCCCACTTTGTCTAGTTCATGAATTTCTCAATTTTAGGTTTAGGCACATGAGCATAGGGAGAAATATTGTTCTTTAACTTGGTTTCTGTAATGATGCCGCAGGGGTCATAGTGCCATGGGAAACTTTGACTGAACTTTATTTCCTTTAATAGATTGTTGGATTCTTCCCCTGCAGCTCTGCTGTTGCAGATGAAAGAACCTATTTGACCTTTGATCTTGAGTTGTTGTTTATTCTTGAAAGATACAAAGTGAATATCATTTGAATTTATCATCTATCAGATATATTCCAGAGTGACTATCCTGACAGGTAAATACTTTGGCAACTTGTAAGGTGGTAATTCACATCCATAGATCCTAATTTCTATATGATCTTGGTAAAGGTACCAATCCCCTATTTTAGCTAGGTCTGACAAATGTAGAATTCTCTGAATTTCCTCGTTTATCCTTGGTTATGTTCTTCCACTGAGCATGCATACCACTGGCTGGTATAATTGGTCAATGAATTGTTTGAAATTGAAATCATATGAGTTCTTCCTCACTATAGACATCCAGGAGGTCACAGGTTGAGGATTACCATCTTGGTCTAACTTCTTCTGGGAGAAGGAGAACTTGTTTGCTTGGAAAAAGAGGAACATGTACACCAGTACTGAAGAATACATGAACATACCTTATGTAGAAAACTTGAAAAATTGTTCATGAATGTTGTTAGCTGGAAACTGACTGTAGTTAAACTATGTGGTAGCCTTTTCTTTAGTGGAGAAAATGGATAGAAAACCCATAATGGGTTCATCTACCCACTCGTTTGAATAGTATCCTAGTAGACAACACAGGGATTAAATGATATGGTTTACTTTAACTAAGAATATGGAGGAATGGTATGGGGGATTCTTTTTGGGTAACTGTGCGACTTCAGGGAGGAAAATTTCAAAGATCTGAGCTCTCTGCGGGAAACATAACTTTTGGTACAGCTCGGTCAAAATTTCAATGGAGAAGGGGGACGCAAAATCATTTATGGGTATCTACAATATTTGATCTATCGTTTGAGGGGTGATGGTGAAAAGAGTTTCTCCATACGAAGACACAATGGCCCTTTGGCCGAGAAGGTAGTGAGCTTGGCATTTCAGAGAAAATTTGGGAAAATGATATGTCTAGGGAAAAAGATACAGTGGAAGATTAGATTCCTGGAGCTTGATCTCGTCTCTCTGATCCAAAAAAACATCCTTGAGACATAAGTGTAATTCAAAGAAGTCAAATTCACACTTTGGATTTGCAATTAAATAATCTTTGTCATCCAAGGGGATATGATCTAGATCGTCAGGAGGAGGGAGGAAAGTATTGTCTACTTCCTTAGAGGATTTGGATTTGGATGCCATTGTCAAACAGATACCTGCAAATGGAAAATGTGTAGTCTATGTTTACCAGATTTTAATGGCAGTTTTGCTATAGCGGGAAAACCCCCCTATGGACTACACTAGGGTTAAACATGTAGGCATATCTAACCATTTAAAAGTATCCTACTCTTTATACTTCCCCAAATATACCCCACATTCATACAAGAAATACAAAGTAAAAGTATTTGGTAACTCTACCTTAAACTCTGCGTCTGGTGTCAATCCTTTTGCATTCGATTGCTCCTCGACTACAAGTATTCTCCCAAGGCTGACCTACATTCACAAAAATATAAACAAGAAACTACAAACATGTATATCATATATGAATTAGTGGGTTAGATGTCAATATAAAACATAAATATTGAACACATCATATTGCGGGATAGAAAAAGTATTCCTTTTATTGATATCACAAAGTTGATTTACAATGAGATCGACAACTGCTCCTTGAACCTGGTCTGGGATCCTCTTTACCAAGCTCCAACTGCGCTTCCACATATCTTTCTCCTCTCACACTCTCTCTAGGGAATGTAATAGGCTTAAAATGGAGGAAAAAAGGCAAGAATGGGCAATTCTGGCGCAAAACTCACAAGGTGGCTACAAATTCTTGGGGCAAGGAGGGGATATGAAACAGACAGAGTTTCACTATTCTTCCGCTTATGTTATGAATGATACCCCAACACATCCTTTTATATCACAAAACAATGTTTATTCGATTGGGTGACGGGCTATAGGCGGTGGGACAATTGGAAGACTACCCAATAGCCCGTAATCTCAGCAAATTCCTTGCAACTTTTTAATTTTTGCAACATTTGTGGGTATACATGGGTTGTAATGGTTCAGCTAGCATACGTACGCGAGCTGTAGTGGTGTAGAAAGCATGTGTACATGGTCAGTAGTGGTGTAGGTCACGTACATTTTCAAAAATATGTTTTTTAAGAAGAGTTGCTCAATGATGGCTTGGAAAAAATAGCAAGCAAGAGGGCCTGATGCCAGGTATGCATGTGTTGGCCCTTGACCAAGTTTTGGGAACACTTGGTCATATTTGACCATTTTGGGACTTCGACATCTTGTCGAAGATGGAGCGCCAGACGACACAGATATCACGGGATCTCGTCCCACTTTTGGGTCCCTTTTTGGGTTTTGGGAATATGTAATGGGAAAGGGATGTCGGCCCATGGGTTTACCCATGCTTAGGACCACTTTTGTATGTATAAATAGACATCTAGGCATCTAGTAGAGTATTGTATTGTATCTATGTGATATAGGCTATGTGCCAAGTGTGATCTGTGTGATCAAGGTGTTATGCATTCTATAGGCTTGTAGAGCTTAGTGCAAGTCCCTGTGTGGAGACCTAGAAGGATTTGTGTTGTAAGGCAAGGAAGAAGGATCTAGCGAGTTGTGTAGATCTTTGGTCCTGTGTGCCATAGGGTTTGGTGGTTTTGTGCTTGTAACCTCTTGGTTGATGATAATAGAGAAGAAAATTTGGTGGACGTAGCCCCAGGGTGGGGGTGAACCATGTAAATTTGTGTGTTATGCTTTGTGCTTTGACTCAATGTGATTATCTATGCTTTTGCTAAGTGCTTTGATATATTTAGATAGATCTATTTATGCTTTGTGCTTCTTAGATTTATGTGAGTGTAGATCTGATATGTATGAAGGTGCTTAGTGCTGATCTACTGGATCTGATCTATTTTACTGTTGTTAAGCACTGAAATCCCTTAGATCTAAATGAATGTTGCAACACTCTGTGCTATTTGCAAAGTATAATAATGGTTGAATATTGATAAATGATCGATGCTAAGTTCTCTATAAGTGATATAATCATAGATCTATGTCCCAACTTAGGTTGCAGACACTTGAGTCTTGCAACCACCCCTGCCTCTACCTTAGGTGAGACTTCATCTGCTTCGTAGGTGTTGCTGAAAGGGCCGGTAGTTAGGGTTTTGTTGGTGCATTGTTGTAGCGTTGAACCCTGGGTCTGCCCCTATGCCAACAAATGGTTTTGTTGCCGGGACCTGAAACTGTGATTGCTGGGAACTAAAGAAGAAGAATCTTTGTGAAAAGATTCATTCTGAAACTATGGAAGCTCTGTGCGTGGAACTGTGCCCTAGTGTGCAGTATTCCACTTGATTTGAAAAGCTTTGTGCTAAATAAAGAAGGCCAGATCTGAAGAAAGGAAGCAAGATCTGAATGCTTTGTGCTCTAAGAAAGGTAAAAGTGGAAGTTTATAAAGAAAAGAAGGTCAGATCTGCAGAAAAGAGGTAATATCTGTAAGCAATGTGCTCTAATAGATGTAAGAATAATTAAAAAAAATTAGATCTGGAAGCTTTGTGCTTTGTAGAAGTAAGATAAGTGGAAATTTTTGTTTCTAGAGCATGGATCTAGGTATGTTTGATAGATATTGTCCTAGCTTAAAAACTAGGGCATTAATAGATGATAGAAAGTTTAATATGAATAGATCTGATAAGAACAATGATAGATATGTTATACCTATGCATAGAAAGAATGCTTGGACTAACATATGGATGCAGGATCCTAGAAAGAATTTTTTGCAGACTAGCTACCGTGATCCTAGTGCACAGTACAGTAGGGGATGGGGATCATTTAAAATAAGGAGAGGGTTAAACCTCTGTTACAGTTGCAGAAAACTAGGCCATCTAGCTAAGGAATGCCCTGGTGGAAGATCTATTTGCCTATGTTTCAAAGATTTGGACCATGAAGTGTTGGATTACCCCAGAATGATTGCTAAGATTGAAAGAATGAATATGAATGAAGAAAACCCTAAGGAAAATCCATAAATAGTAGAAACCCATAAGGAATCAGAGAAGATATTACTACAGATGAAAGACACCTTGAATGATCACCGACATATTATATTATCAGAGGTCTTTAAAGAAAAAGAATTCATTTAAGCAAGAATAGGAGACTTTGACATTAACTATGTCCTTGATGAAGAGACATAAGTAAACATTATTCCAGAAAGAACTTGGGAAGCTATAGGGAATCCTGCTATGATCCCTTCATTAGGAGGAATAGGAGTATTCAGAGGAAAATTGATGATTTTATCTGGAAAGATCGCTCATATACCTATGACAGTCAATGGAACCTCAACAAAGAAAGACTTTGAGATTATTAAATTTATTGAGGACAACTCCCCCTTTACTATGTTACTTGGAAAACCTTATATTGAAAGAGATCAAGCCAGAAAGAAGCAAGAAGAAGATATTTTAGAACAACAGAGACAAGAGTTAAAATATTTCATGACCAGAAGGATTGCGCAATTGATTGAAGAATGGGAGAATAAATAGATGCTATTTGACACTAGAAGCCCAGATGTCAAAGTTGCAAGAGCATTAGAGGGCTCATAGAATATTGAAGTATCTATCTCAGATATAGAAGAGGTATTACCCCTGAGTCCTAAGAGAGAACCTCAACAACGCGAAATGCCTATGCCCAAGGAAAATAAGAATCATAATGGGAAAAGAACCACCGAGACGAAGCTCACGGGGAAAAAGGCTAGGAAGTTAACTAAGAAGAAGGCTAATATTGAAAAGTTATAGCAAGTTCCAGAGGGTACCTCGCAGAAAGAAACTTTGCAGAATTGGAGCTTCGTCGAGATATCAAAACAACGACATAGGGCACTTCACCATGGCAAAGCAATATAGCCATTAGAGGCCGATATATCTGTTTGAATACCGCTTCGAATGGATTGAAAAGCATTGATGGCTCACCACCAGACTATTGGACTGTGACATAATGGATAGAACAAGAATTAATGAGGCTCATACCCATTGCAAATAAAACCGTTACTAGGATTTCCTATTTATCTCATCGTGCCATGCACAAAGAACACTTTTGCCAACTGAGAATTTGAAGCCCGCAGACTAGCAAGTGTATAAAGTGATCATCGTGCCCTTGTTGTTCATTCCTGTGCAGTGTCTAAGATCATTGTGACCCCGATATCAACCCCAAGCGCGTATGTCCAAATATCTTAGTGCACTTGAAGAATTTGCGAAGGAAGTACTCACTGATCTCAGGACTGAGAAAATCACGTCGGAAAGAGGGATGTCTGCAGGTGTGGAAGCATCATCAATAGAAAGAGTCCAAGCTTCTCCATCCACTACTCCCAGAGTAGGAACTTCCAAAATCATGACAGAGACGAGAACGAAGCATAGAGACGATATCGCAAATGCCAAGTTGATTCCGAGCATTCTACCTGCCTACCTACCCCCTCTAAGTGGTGCCATCAACTGAGACAGTGTGCCCAAAGATTTTGAATATGATTTGGTCACAGTGTTCCTCCCGAAAGGGATACGAGCAATCCGAGCCGACCAGGATAAGCTCGTAGCCTTGAAGTTTAGTGACTTCAACCTTGGAGACCGAAAAGCTTACAACATGCTTTCCCCACATAAGTACTTGACCAGGACCAAAGGTAATAATTCAAAGATTATCCTGCAACCTTGGACCTAGAACCTCACGCAGTCCACACTGCTTAATGTGATGAATATCCCACACTTTCGCCGACACCAGGAAGTAAACACATTGTTCTAGGATAAATTCGTGAGTGCGGACACAGACCAATCTCCACAGATCCACCTGGATCTAGAACAAACTGAGACAGAATACTACTCTTTTCCTAGTTCTAAAGTATTGAATGGACAAGAGAAGAAGGATGATGTACTTACTTTATAAAAGCTCTCCTTATCTCTGTTGATCCCCGCTCTGCTACGAT
>JZKD02S2418630.1:620275-642154 GCA_000966675.3 Picea glauca | reverse complement strand
CATCATTGTCCTTGAGTAAGAATCCATTGTTTCCTCTATATGTCTAGATGATATAAGGGCCCTTCCACAAACTGTTGAACTTTCCATGCTTTCCCTTGTCTTCATTTTGAGAATCCCACTTCAGTACTAAATCACCCAATTCAAAATCATCCTCCTTGGTTCTTCTATTATAAATATTCTTGATGCTCTCTTGGATTACCTGGGTCTTGTTATACACCTCCTCTCTAGACTATTGGAGTTGGATCATATGATTGATCCTCTGGATTTCGTTGGGCTTTGCCTGTACTTCTTGCAACAAATTCATAATAGGAACACCTAAAGAGGTAGGGAAGACAACATTAGTTCCATATACCAACTGATATGGAGACATAGCAATTGATCTTTTTGTTGTCATCCTGTCATCCCAAAGTGCATGAACCAACTTGTTGTGCCAAGATTTCTTATTTTCCTGAAACATATTCTTTATGATATTCACCAAAATTTTATTTGAGGACTAAACTAACCCATTTCCCTTAGGGTAATAGGCTATGGAGTGTCCCAAAGTAATCTGGTACTTGTTGCAAAATTATATTAGCTTTTTTTATCTGAAAAATGTTGCATTATCAGTTATGATTTTCCTAGGACATCCAAAATTAGATAGAATATTAGTTTCCAAGAATTTAATAATGACATAGTCAGTGGCTTACCTGTAGGGTACATCTTCAATCCACTTTGTGAAGTAGTCTATAGCTGTGGGGATCCACTTATGTTGGCCTGAAGAGGGTGGGTGAATCTCGCCAATAAAGTCCAAACCCCATTGTTGGAATGGAACTTCCACATAAATAGGTTTCAAAGGCAAAGGCAAAAGTTTCCTTTTACCTTCAAAGACTTGGAACTTTTGATAGGAGGTTAACTTTTTATGAACATCTGCAAACAAGGTGGGCCAGTAAAAACCAACTCTAAGGATCTTGTTAGCAGTAATCTTCCAACTTAGATGCCCGCCACAATCCCCTTCATGGAAATCCTGCAATGCCTTTTCAACTTCATCTTTTAGTAAACAATTAAGTAAAATGCCTCCAACATCTTTCCAGTAAAGATTTCCATCCAGAATGAAATATTTCAATGCTTTAAGTTTTAATAATCTAGATTTAGTCTTAATTAGACCAGGAGGAGCATGTAAATTATGCAAGACAAAGATAAGGTCTGTGTACCATGGAGAACTTGAGAATACCTCTTTAACATTTGGAGTCACATGCTCTCCATGTTCATCAATAACAGATAATAAGTTTATTTCTAAAGCGTGAAAATTTGATTCAGCCATCAGTTTGGCCAAACCTTGACCCTTGATCAGTTTAGTTGGTTTGATTTCTATGTCATATTCCAAAATCACAACAATCCATTTCCCTCTGCTACCATCTGGGTTATTCTGAGTTAGAATGTCCTTCACCACTGCATTTGGAACATAAGCAATGGTGTGTGAATGGAGAATGTAGAACCTGAAATATTTAATTGCTTTTATCAAGGAAAAAGCTTGTTTCTCCATTATGTTGTAGTTCAGTGCAACATCTCTCAATGAATTGCTGAAAAAGGCTATGGGTTGTTTGTGGCCTTCACTATTTTTATGCAAAAGGACCATTGCAATGGTGTGTTCAGATGAAAAAGATAATAAATAGAAATCTTTAGTGTAATTTGAACTGATTAATACATGGGCTTGTGTAAGTGCATGCTTTACTTGCTCAAAGGATTGCTTAACTTCAGTGTAATGTTCCTGAGGAGTTTTGCCAAATTGGGTATGAATATTCTAAGAAAATTTATTTTTCCTATGAAGAATTGCAATTCCTTAATGTTCCTAGGATGGTCTAACTTTTGGATGGCCAAAATTATGTTGGGGTCTATCTTGATTCCATGTTTAGAGATTATATTCCCTAGCAGCTTGCCTTCTTCAAAACCAAAAAGAGTTTTCTTGGGATTTAATGAAATCCCAAACTTTTTGCATTTTTCAAACACTTGTTTAAGGTGTTGTAAATTCTCCTCATATGATTTTGAGTAGACAGTAACATCATCCAAATATTTGAATATAAACCTATCGAGCTCATCCACAAAGACAATGCCCATTTCTCTTTGGAAAGTGGCACCGACATTCATCAAACCAAAGGGAATTTTCACATACATGAAAGTTTCCCAGGGTGTGGTGAAATTTGTTTTCTCATGGTCATCAGGGTGGGCAAGGACTTGGTTATATCCAGAAAAACAATCTAGCAAAGAGATCTTGTTGGCTCCAACTACGTTTTGTAATATGTGATCCATTTTAGGCAGAGGATAGTTGTCTTTGAGGGAAACCTTGTTGAGGTTTCTGAAATCAATGCAAAGCTTGATTTCTCCAGTCTTCTTTCTGGTAGGAACCAGATTGGAAGCCCATTTTGAAAATCTTAAGGGGACTATTATTTTGGCATCATACATCTTTTTAATCTCTTTTTCTATCAGGGGCAGTAACTTTGGATTGATTCTCCTAAGTTTCTTCCTGAAAGGATTATGTTCTTCTTTTATTGGGATTTTTTTTTGTATGATACTAGTGTCATAAGATTTTAAATCTTCATAGCTCCACACAAAGACATCTACAAATTCCTTAAACAATTCAATATATTTGTGTTTTTGCTCAGGGGGTAAAGATTTAGATAGTTTTATCATTTTGGGTTTTTCCTCTGTTCCTATATTATATTCCTCAACCTCATTTCCCCTAGGTTCAATCTTTGGCTTTTTTTCTACATCGTTGAAATCAAACAACTCTTCTAAAGGAACCAACCCCCTGGGTAAAATATTATTCTTTGGTTGAAAAATATCTAAGTCTTCATCTTTTTCATTTATTTCTTTGAATCTACTTTATTTACACTATCATTTTCCAAGTCTGTTTTATTTACACTATCATCATCGCTATCTACATCGATATTTTTACACTCAAAATCATTTTAGACTACAATAAATCCTTAATTTGTTCATCGTTTCCATACACTTGCTAGTACTTGATATTATTTGGGACAGTCGACCTTCATTTCACCTCTACTGTGTATTGACGATTCAGATGGAAAGGTATTTTTCATGTGGCTGCCGAAGTAGCCAATCAATTTGCAAGTATGTTCTGGCCTTTGGGAATAACCTACAAGTCAATCTTAGTGAAACATTGTAGAAAATCCAAAACAACATTTCTACAAGCTCTAAGCCTAGGGTGTTTAGCAATATACTCGCCTTTAATATGTTTAATGATTAGTTCTGAGTCACCCCTTACCATAATCCTTTTGGCACCAAGTTTCTTCAACAACTTTAGGCCGAGCATCAATGCTTCATACTTAGCTATGTTATTGGTGCACTGGAAATTTAATTTATAAGATTGAGTTTCTGAATACCTTGCTTTATGATTATGCACCCACACTCCAGCTCCAACTCCTTCTTTGCTAACAACTCCATCGAAATCCATACTCCATAAGTTTTATGCTGGTTCATCAGTTTCTGTTGTCATGGTTTTTCTTTCCTCGGTGATTTCTTTACTTTCTTCCCTGGCAGATGCATCATCTTCCAACTGTGAATTTGACTGTCCAAGTCACCATCATTATATAAAATGAAGGATTCCAGGTCAGAATGAACAAAGTACAGGGGATAATTATGAGGTTTTTCTTGATTGTTGACCATGTACTTCATCAGAATCTCTTTTTACAATATTCTCTATTGTCCAAATACAAGGATGGTGGCGTAAGACATATCTAACTGCAAAGTGCCCTTTAACTTAGCACCCCATTATCTAGATAATAACATACCATATTTCAGAGGAATGTCTGCAACCACAATATCCATGACCATGCTCTTAGCTGGGATCTATGCCAGGGTAACACACAGATATTTAATCATACCTATGCATTTAACCTTGCTAGAGTCAAAGGAGTATAAGTCCTTGTAAGGCCTGGTGATATCAAGTCCCAACTTCTCCATCACAACCTTGGGCATAAGATTGTGAGAAGCACCAGAATCTAGCATAGAGTTATGTAATGTCTTGTCATGAATATTCAGACTAATATAGAAAGGAGGAATGAAACCATTTTTGGTTTGTCCCTCAACCTCAAGACCAAACAACATCTCAAGTTGATGATCAACAACATTCACAGTATTTGTGCGTACTCCTGATCCAATGTTTAATGATTTAGTGCCTACTCTTGGTTCAATACTTAATGCTTTGATCACCTGTGATATTTAAGAATATTTCTTCATTAGTTATGTCAGAGGAATATAAATCTTCAGTTTGGCCAATTCACTTTCCAAGCTGAAAGTGGTTGAAGTTCTGCTTTGGCTCTACAATTCTGATTTGTCAGTCACATTTTGAGGATGAAACCTTGGTTTGAGCTGTTCTTGGTGAATATTCACGAGTTCTTTTTGTAGGAGTCCCTGAATTATTATTTTCAGGAACTTTCTTAGGAGTAGTATCTGAGGTTTTCTTAGCTTCAACACATTTCTTAGTTTCAACAACATTCTTAGATGAGTTGTCATCAGAATTATAGATTCTCAGGTTATATTGTCTGTGGAATTCCATTATTTCATTTTCAAAGGCTTGTTGTTTAGATTCTTCCTCTTCCTCATTTACTTCTGTCTGTGAAAGGAGAAATAGTTCATGTTCTTCTTGAATGAGAAAAATGGAATCGTTATCATTAACCCCCATAAGGTTTATGTGAATGTCATCCAAATCCTCAATTATCTCTTCCCCTTCATCAACATAGTTCTCTTGAAGAGGTGGCCTAATCCTTCGATCAAGACCTCTTTGTTCCCTTTGGTCTATGGGCTCTCTCTGTCTTATTTGGGGAGGGTTCCTTCTGAAATTTGGATTTCGAATCTGAGGAGCAAGCTGATTTTCTCTGGGAGGGTTTATGTCGTTGATTTGTAATCTGTCCATCATTCTCTCCATGGTCCTTACTAAAGAATCAATTTTGGTATCTGGAGTAGAAGTGGAAGGTTCTTCTTTAATTGTAACTCTCCTTTATGTTCTTTTCCTGGCTCTTCTGACTGATAGATTTTCTTCAACACTCACTGCACGTTTCTGCATATCTTCTAAAGTGGAAGAATTTATTTCTCTTAGTTGGTATGACATATCAACATCAAATCCATTGGGGAACTTAATTAAGGCCAAACCTTGAGGAGGCTTGATATCAACAGGAATTGCATTATAGAGATTATTGAAACGAATGCAATAGTCTTGTACTATTTCCCCTTGATTCCTTTTGATATTTTCATATTCTAATAAAATTTGGAGAGGGTTTTTCGCTTCCTCCCACCTGTCGAGAAAACTTATGTGAAAAGAAAAAATATCACCAATGCTAGCAGCACGTAATTATTTGAACCATTTTTTGACATCGTCGGTTAAGCTTTGTGCAAAAATTCTCATCTGGACATCTGCCTCATCAAAATCCTTAAAATCAAAGTAATCATTCATTTTATCCACATGTTGTTGTGCATTAAGGATTCTAGTACCATCAAACTGAGGAATCCTGGTTTGATAGTCCTATGGCATGGCATGTAAGGGAGAAGATAATACCAGGGGAGCATATCTTGCTACCATGATTGGTGGAGGAGGTTGAATAACAACTTGTGTGATTGGAGGAGAAGTGACAAAAGATGTAGAAGATGTAGGGCTGGGAGGTGCGGATAGAGTTATTTGAGGCTTGACAGAAGCTGCAACAATAGTAATGGAAGAAAGCTCAAATAACTGTTGAAAGTGGTCTTTATACAAAACATGATCAAGATTTGATACTAGGTCTTCTAACTTCTTAAACTCTTGGAGGAATCGTTGATCAAAATCTGTTCTAGGAGAAAGTCTTTCAGGGGTTATAGGTTGGAGGATGGTTTGATCTAGGAATGTTTCATTCGCAAAGCTATCAGACTTGGTTCTAAAAAGGCTCTTCTCAAAAGGTAGGTCAAACTCAAGGTCTTGGATTCTGACAAGCTTCTCTGGAAGAGAAATGGCCCTATGAAGAGGACTATTACTCCCGTGACCTTCTACAATGTTTCTTTTTCTGAGTAACTTTTTTGGATTATCTACTGTTGTTGCAGGTTCTAGATCGGGGTGAGATCTAGTGTGGATTCTTTTAGGAGCCATAATTTTAAAATTTAAGAAATCTAAACTAATATATAAAAACTTCAACAACCTTTGAACATTTATCTCTTTGTAAGTTAGATCTTATGATTTGTTCAGAAATAAAGTTTTCTTTATCTAGGGAAAAGAATTTGTAAGGGTGGAAATTTTGTTCAGTTCCCCAGTATGGTCACCACTATGTTAGCACTCTGTAATTCCCAGAGGTTGTTTAGGGTAGAAGAAATTAACATAGCTAACTTACCAAAACCACTTCGAAATTGGCAGGGCTAGATCCCAGTTTTGAAGTGGTTTTGGTAAGTTACCTATGTTAATTTCTTCTACCCTTAACAACCTCTAGGAATTACAAATTTCTAACGGAGGGGGAGGAAATTTCAGAAGAGGATGGACTATTTGAAGGGGACCAGGCCATTGTTACAACTTTGATGAGAAATGGAATATTGCAAGACAATTTTTACTCCCATGAAGACCATGGTGTGCACATTGTAGAAATAATACCCACTCCACCGAAGACTATCCTGATATGATTTCTAAGTGGGAAGACCGTGCATGGAAAAGAGGGGCCAATATGATCAATTCCGAATCTATATTTGTAGTTGAGGGAAAGAATCAAATATTAACATTGTCACTAAAGGAGGCACTAATACTAGTGTCGATATTGAAAGTCCTCACCAGATCAAGATCCAAAAAGTAGTACTCGGTAATACCAAATATGACCCTATAAGACAGAAGGTATTTTTCAAATATGCAATGGAGATGTTTCACCAATTGTCTAGTTCTAAAATACCCGAGGTTGTGGAACTGAGTTCTAAGCCACATCATTGCCAATCCAGAGTTGCAATAGAACCACTTCCTTAGATATAGCCCATGGATAAGTCACATAAAGTTGTTGATTTGTGGTTACAACTATTTTCTGACATTTCAAATGATGGAAAACTTGCTAGGAAGTTGCAGAACAAAATCAAGAGGGCCTTGGGAACCAAAAGAAATTTGGAAGAGTCTATTGTTGCTAACCTTCCAACATAAAATGCAAGTAGGATATAGAGAAATAAGCAAAGAACCGAAAGGGAATTCTGGTTGAACACCCATGTTAGTGACTATGATATCAGAGACATTATGTTGGACTTATATTCTGATAACAATAACTTACCTCGGAAAAATTTGGAAGAAACGGGTAATCCCAAACTTGTATATTCTCCTATTCAGCTATGGATGGTGAATCAATATTGTATCTATCTAGTAAGTAGGATGAAAAATGTTGAAGTGAATTTGGATGTCGTCAAAATAGTGAAATAATTTGAAGTTATCAAAATAATAGGGGAAAAGGATTGGTACCGAGCTCTGTTAGGCATTTACTGGGCCTATGAGAATTATGCTATAATCGATCTTAAGAAAGAAATCATGACTTTTGAATATGATGGCATAAAAGTAACCCAACCTCTAGACCCTTATCAAGTTCCATGGTACAATGATCCAACAGATGAAAGTATGGAACAAGCTCTGGATCAACTCTACACTATGACCATAGGAAATTGAGAAGATTACATTAATCTAACTATATATGGATCCATAAGTTGGTGAAGTATTCAACCTATGGATGAGGACTCTGAAGCTGATTGGGAGAATTGACAACAAGGAAAGTATGAGAACTTTTCAAGACATTGTGAAACTATCCAAGAAGTAAGGTGGATTGGAATGAAGATCAGGGAGTGTCCAACATATGAGGGTACTTCATATTTACATATATTTCTCATTAATATGGAGGGTGGGGTTGTGGTAGAAAACATACTCTCATCCTATCCCTGAAATCTTCTCCATCCAGGTGGTGGGATACTCACAAGGAGACTATGTCCACTTGGGATGAATTGAATATCACTATGCACCATCGATTCCTTCCTCCAACACAAATACCTTAGTTGAGACAAGAGAATCAAATGTTATCCTTGGATATATATGATGGTCAATCTAACCTGATTACATACAATGAACATTGTTTATGAGTCTGGAAGGTTTCACAAATTTTGTCCTTTCTATGGACACATCAATTTTTCACTCTTTAGGAACTATTCCAAAGGCCTGGTATGTGCATGAGGAAACAATAAGACAAAAATTATTCTAGAAGACACTTCATAATCAGTTCTTACATGATTTCTCATTCTATGGTAAGACTCTTGAAATTACATTTGTGTTGCAATTAATCAAGAGAATGTTGTTTAATACTGAATTCAATCCCAAACAACCACTGGTAGTCTATCTCGAGCACGAACATTGGCTTGAGTATATATTTTATCCATTCCCCGTAGGAATACCTCTGGCTTGTAGTAAATGTTATAAGGACCCAAGAGATCCCGAGGAGATGGAAGACCTTAAACATTTAAGTTTTCAAGAATCCACAAGAACTAGAGAAGTCAAGGATACCATATCAAATGATATCAACAACTCATACACCTAACCTAATATGGTGTCCATCGGTGACTATTGGGATGCGTAAACTATGACAGAGATACAGGCTTTGTTGCGGGAGTATGAGGATCTCTTTCCTAAGAGTTTTTCATAACTTAAGGGAATTAAGGGAGATTTAGGAGAAATGAATATTGACCTAAAACTTGATGCTAATCCAATTAAACACATGCCTTACTGTCTCAATCCATGAGCAAAGGAGACGGTTAATAAGGAGATAGATCGAATGTTAGTTGTTGGGTTGATTTTTCCCATGGACGAGGCTGAATGGATCAGTACTGTTGTAATACAGAGAAAGAAGGGTACTAATGATATTAGAGTATGTGTCAACTACATGAGTTTAAACTAACATGTGTACATGATCCTTTTTTGACTCCCTTTAGTTATGAAGTATTATATGAGGTGGTGGGAAAGGAAGCATACTCATTCATGAATGGGTTTTTTGGGTATCATCGGGTTAGAATTGTGGAAAAAGATAAAATAAATACTACCTTCACTATTGAATGGGGTTCTTTTGATTATAATGTTGTCATTTGGGATGAAGAATTCTGCACTTGTTTTCTCTCGAATAGTCATTGTTTCATTTCATGACTTCATTCATAAATTTCTTGAAGTGTATATGGATGATTGGACTGTGTATATCCTATTAAAGGAGCACATATGTTTACTTCAATTGATTTTTTATCATTGTTGACAACTACAAATTTTGTTAAACTTGAAGAAGTGTATTGTTTTGTACCATTTAGAAATTTGTTAGGGAATATTGTATGTAGGGAAGGAGTGTTGGTGGATATTGCAAATTTTGTTGTGATATTGAATATGCCTCCTCCTACAAGTTCCAAATAATTACGGTCAACATTGGGACATACAGGATATTATTGCCAATTTATCAGGAATGATGCAAGCATAAATTCCCCATTGGAGAAATTATTCAATAAATATGAGGATCTCATGTGACAACCAGAGTGTGATTAGTATTTTGACACCCTTAAAGAAAAATTAAGAACTTCCCCTATTATGGTATATCCAAACTAGCAAGTGGAATTCCGTGTACACATTGATGCCTCTAGAATTGCTTTACGTACAATCATTGAACAACCTGGTGAAGGGAACCTAGATCATCCATTGTACTTTGCTAGTAGGAATATTTCTCAGGATGAGTGAAACTACACTACCACTGAAAGGGAAGGTTTGGCTATGGTTTATGATTTACAAAATTTTAGACATTATCTCTTGGGTGGTCATTTTAAATTTTTTACTGATCATTTTGCTTTAAAATATTTGGTTAATAAGCCTATGCTGGAAGGACAAATTTGTAGATGGTTGTTGTTTTTTCAGGAGTTTCCTTTGAGGTCACTACTAATCTAAGTAAATTAAATGTGGGTCTTGACCATTTTTATAGACTAGAGTCAGGATAAAGTGGCAGAGCTGTAGATGACCAACTCCCAGATGCAGATCTTTTCAAATTTGAAGTTATTCTTGATTACTTGTCTGACATTACCATATTTCTGAGCATGGGTATATTCCTCGAAGGTTACTCTACAACTCAAAAGAGGCACCTAGTGGTTCATTCCACATAATATCAGTTGATTACAGGTCAGATGTACAAATTGGGACTGGACAATACCCTCAGATGATGTGTACTTTGTTGGTGTTTTATGATTCTTCTCTCTTGATAGTTATTTCCTTATGATTAATAAAAAGATACACTTTCATACAAAAATTATCATAGAATAAATATACACTGAAAATATCAACTATAATACTACAACAGAAATGACAAGATCTAGAAATATTAACCTTGCACAGTAAACACAAGAACACAAGATTTTATCCTAGGAAACCCAAACTTGGGAGAAAACCCAACAACCTTTCTCTAGAAGAATTCAGTCCAAGATATTGACAGTACATCACCATCAATATCCAAAATACCATACATAGAAGAACATCCCCAAGGATATAATCACCAATACCTAACACCTCGATAATAGGACCAAGAATAACCAAGCAAGAGATTCTCCAAGTGTGGCACATTCTCCAAGACAACCAAAACCAAGATATAGAGAAATAGAAAAAAACTATAGTTGCAACCGCCTTATCCACACTGTAGAAGGAGTTTTCTGACTTTCAAAATGAAATGAGCCAGTCCTGTATTTATATTAATCTGGGCACCAGTCTGGGGCCAACTTCTTATTTTTGGGTCTTCAATTTTATTATTATTTTTCTTATGGGGCCATCTTATCTTCTCGGGTCTTCAAATTCTTCATGGGTCTTTTGTATTGGTGTATATGGGTCTTCTTGTACTTTCTTGTCGGTAATGACTACCCAAAGTTGAAAATATCCAACACTCCCTCTCAACGAGGGATGTATTCTCCATACTTTGATTTCTTCTATCATAGAAAGGTTTTCTTCATGAGCCATGTTGATGTTCCATATTTGTACATGCATTCCATCCCGGAATATGCATGTGATAGCATTGCGAGTCCATCCACTCCTTTAAAGGAGAGGGAGTACACCTAGGCAATTCACCACTAGTAGAGCTCCGTTAGTGAATGAATCATTAAACTTGGTCATATCAACACTAACACAGTCTCATGCATGACCAATCTGGGATAATGTCTTCTTGATTCTTATATGGTCCACTTGCCACTTGCAAAGCCCTGTGGATGAGTGAATCATTCTCCTTTGGTGATATCATCACTAGCATAGCGTCTTGCATGACCAATATAGGAAGAATGTTTTCCCAAACCTGAATAACATGAACATACTTGGGCCATTCACCATTGGCAAAGCCCCATGAGTGAATGAATCATTCTCCCTTTGTCATATGAGCACTAGCATAGCCCCTTTTATGACCAATCTGGGAGAACATTTTCCTGATGCTATCAACATACCTGGGCCATTCAGCACTAGCATATCCCCATGCATGACCACCAATAACAATAATAATCATTCTCCCTTTTTCATATCAGCAATAACATTGCCCCGTGCATGACCAATATGGGAGACTTCCTACCCAATGTTGAAACATCAATGCTCATCACTAGCCAAATCAATATCGATAATCCTGTGTATAATCCTCCTTAGAAAAATCATCATGGCCACTCTGAGAGGATATCTACAATCTGCTCATCTATGGATAAGTATTGGAGCTTCACTACTCCCTTTTATACCATGTCTCGGATGAAGTCCTACAAGAAGATTATGAAATTACACCACTTTATGACTTGTGACACTGGCTATGAAATACTCTATCTCTATTGTACTAAGTGCTATGAAATCTTGATTCCATATTATCCTAGAAATCATAACCGATTCCAAGTTGAAGCAACACCCTGAGGTGCTCAATATTTATATTGCACTCCTTTCTCAATCGAATTATGTATATCATTGCGGCCTCACTTCATCACCTACAAAAAACCATATCCAATTGTACCATGCCTCATTTCCACCTATTGGAATTTCCTTGGCTTCAACCAAATATTGGCTTAGATTTCTCACTACAAAGAAAATATTTGGCCTGGCATTAACCAAGTACACCAAAGATCCAACCTACTACCTGTATATTGTGGGATCCACCAAATTTCAATATTATGTAGAATCACTCAACTTGTTCAGATTTGTCATCATAGTTGTAGTCATAGACTAGCATTCCATCATATCTAATCTCATCAGTATGCCATGAATGAGGAAGATATCATCCGATCTTGTCACATATCTAATCTGAAGAGTACATCTGGTCAGGATCCTCCATCTCAAACTCTAAGGCCAACTCCCTCTGTCACTGGAGTAAGTCATGTTGTACATTCTGCCTCACTGGCTTCTCCCTCTGCGACTGATACATAATCCATGCCCAGTCCTTTTGGATTCCTCCTTTTTCATTGTAGCAAGATCACATATCATATAATCCTCTTGCCTCTGAAAATTCTATCTGGCCTCCTCAACTCATGACACTTGTCTGTCATTCCTAGGAGATCTCTCTCTCCCACCTGTATCTAGGGGGAAAACTCCCTATGAATAATCAGCTCTCTATATGAGTCAATTGACTCTCTCTAATATTAGGCTCACTCTAATTCTGTACAATCTCTAGAGCCATCTTCTCCCTCTGCATCTACTGATCTTCTCTGAAGTCTGATCTCCAATGAACTATCCTGGAAGGTTTCTCCTCCCTTCTGAATCCCGAGGGCTCACTCCCTATAAACTCTATCTCCATTTGCATTGGTACTAGGTGAGGTTTTCTGCCTCACCACTAGTAGAGCCACCTACTCCTCCTCATCAATCTCCATGTGGAACACTCTGTATACCACAAAAGTATTCTTCTTTTCAGAAGGTTGTAACTTTGTCTTCTTTTCCTTCAATATATGGATATATATTGTCATGTATACAACTCCATGTCTGGATAGTCTTCTCCATGTATGAAACTACATACCATCTAATATTTTGCCTCCTGTGACTGTCCCTATAGTTCGCTCTCATAGCTATCACCCGTGACCTTCCCAGAACAAGCACAATAACAAAAAAATAGTAGAAAAGAACAATATTCTTATGATAAGGAAATAGGAACAAGAATAAAAAATGGGAAACATGAACAAGAATTTTCCAGTGTTTTTACCAATCATTCCTTCGTGGCAACCTACCTGGAAAAAAAACAAGAACAAAATACAAGAGCAACACTTTTCTAGTGTTGTGACCTCCATAGTAACCTTCTCGGGAAAAATCCAAGAACATCTCCTAGAAGAGATCAATTATATCTTGAAAATAAGTGCATCATTAGTACTAAACAACAAACATTTACATAATGATTATTGTACTAATAATATTCAAGTGTCACTAATCATTTGATAGAAAAAATTACTCGGCAGTAATAGAACTATAAATATTGATGTCTTGGTTACAATATTTATTTAATATGCAACAATATAAAAATATAAAACCTTATATGAAAACATGGAGTCTTAATTGCTAGGGAGGGTGCGTTATTCCTCTGAATGCATTAGATCCAATGATCCCTTTGGGTCATTTCTTTCACAAGGTCTGTTGTATATCCCTTGAAAATACCCTCATACTTTGCTAAATGATATAACTTGGAAACATATATAAGTGCATACCTATGGCATTTGTAGCACCATGTGACTTGTCTTCTAATATCAAGGTTTGTGCAACTAGAAACTAAAAACTGGAAACTAACAATTGGAACTGCAACTAGCGACTCGCAACTGCAACTGTAACTGGCAATTGCAAATGTAACTAGCAACTGCAACTGTAACTAGAAACTACAACTGCAACTACAACTGTAACTGGAAACTGCAACTACAACTGTAACGACAACTGCAACTATAACTATAACTATGCAATGGAAATATTTCAACTAGCATTGAACCCATGTTAGTGTTTAATGATTCTCATCTATTGATAGTTATTTCCTTATGATTAATAATAAGATATACTTTCGTACAACATTTATCATAGAATAATTATACACTGAAAATATCCACTATAATACTACAATAGAAATGACAAGATCTAGAAATATTGACCATGCACAGTAAACACAAGAACACAAGAGTTTATTCTGGGAAACCCAAACTTGGGAGAAAACTCAACAACCTTTCTCTAGAAGAATTCACTCCAATATATTGACAGTACATCACCATCAATAGCCAAAATACCATACAAAGAGGATCCTCCCCAAGGCTAGAATCACCAAGACATAGCGCCTTAATAAGATGACAAAGAATAACCAATCTAGAGCTTCTCCAAGTGTGGCACACTCTTCGAGACAACCAAAACCAAGATATAGTGAAATAGCCAAAAACTGTAGTTGCAACCACCTTGTGTGAACTATATAAGGAGTTATATGATTGTCAAAATGAAATGATCTAGTTCTTTATTTATACTATTCTGGGTGCCATTTAGGGCTCGACTTCTTGTTTTTGGGTCTTCAATTTTATTATTATTTTTCGTGTAGAGCAGAATTTTCTTCTTGGGGCTTTTGTAATGGTGTAAATGGGTTTTCTTGTACTTTCTTGTGGAGAATGAATTCCTAAAGTTACAAATATCCAACATAATTGACCATGAAAGGTTGGATATCTTGTGAAAGTGTCACAATGGAGTTGTAGGAGGCCATGTAGGAGGTAAGGCAACAACACATAAAATATTACAGACATGATTGTGGTGGCTGACTATATTCAAGGATGTCAAACACTATGCCAGAATGTGTGATGCTTGTCAATGGGTTGGTAATATGTCACATAGATATGAGTTCCCATTACACCCGATTTGTTCCTTGTAGGCCTTCAAGAAATGGGTTGTGGACTTCATCGGTCCCATTAACCCACTGGATAAGAATTTAAAGGAAAGATACATTATTACTGCAATCGATTACTTGACTTGTTGGGATGAAGAAGAATTTGTTCAGGATTAATAAATAGACACAAAAACATAATTTATTTTTGAGAACATCATTACCAGGTTTGGTTTTCCTTGAACTTTGACCAGTGATCAAGGAGCCCAATTTATCATTGAGACTATCGTGACCCTCACAAGAGAGTATCTGATTCAACACCATAAGAATACTTTGTACCATCCACAATCTAATGGAACAATGGAAGAATTCAACAAGACCTTATATATGGGATTGACTAAAGTATGTTGCGCAAGTCAGGATGACTGGGATGAGCGAGTTCCAGTGGTATTATGGGATTATAGGACTACTACAAAGAAACTGCATAAGAATACTCCATTCCAATTGGTTTATGGTAGAGAAGCACTTGTTCCTGCCGAGTTCATCACTCCAAGTTTGTACATTGTGCAAATGATGTAAATGAAAGATGATGAATCAGTTGTAGAAAGGGTTGTAAAATTGATGGAACTCAAGGAAGCCTGATTCTTAGCATATTTTTATCAAACTATGGAAAAGGCCAGACAGAAGGCTTGGCATGGCAGGCACATTATGACCAAGAAGTTTGTGCAAGGTGATCAAGTCCTATTATATGCCAGTAAGTACCAAAAGAATCTTGAGAAAAAACAAATTCATTGGCTCAGACCCTTTACAATTGCGAAAAAATGTGACTTTGGAGTTGTCAGGCTCACACAAATCGACACTATTATTTTTCGAGGATGGATGAATGGCGCATGCCTAAAGCCCTACTTTTTTGCTTAATAAGTGAAGCTTTGCGCACTCCTGTCACCGGGAGTGAGTCTTGTAGGTAGAATTTCCATTTGTTTTGCTATTTTCCTTTTCTACTAATAAATGGGTGACATGTCTCATTGTCATTCGGTCTAGAGTTTAGTTTTCACTGTCAATTTATCTAGCCTAGATATCATCTTTGTTGTCGGGGAAGTCTAAATTGAAGTCTAAATCAAATATTGGTGCATTTAGTAGCTTCCAAGTTCAAAATTCATGCCTTTTCATTGTCATGTTGTTAGTTAAATTCCATTGATTCCTTTTTTCTTGTCGTCCCATCAACACTAGATGAAGTCATTTAAATTCTAACAACTGTCGGTACTTCTCTAGTTGATATTTGGTGTGACTATTACTTTCTCGTTCACCTCTATATTCCTATGTCATGTTTCCTCTTATGTTCTTAGTTTTCCAAATCGTTCTAATATTTTACCATGTTTGACGGGCACATATGATTTTAATACCACATTACCTCCACATTGTATCTCTGAATCCATGCTCATCACTTCACCTCTTGGATGTTTTATATAAACTCTAATTTTCCCAAATACTAAATCTTATTGTGTTTTTCTCAAGTTAGTTGCATATTCAGTCCTGGATCCCCCTGAGCATTTTTTGAGCCTGCACCCATGCCTTTGTCCACCAATATTATTAATTTACCAATGTAGGTCAGATAGAATGGTTTCCACTTCCGATCGGGGGTCTGTTCCCAAATTCATTTCTCCAAATGAGTATTTTGATATACGGTTCGAACTAATAGGCAATATCCATGGCGAAGTTGAGAAAACTCGACCGTTGGACATCGATTTCACAGGTGCTACTCAGTTTCCACTGATGGTTCTTCATGTCTTTATGGATTGTTTGGAACTATTGACCAATGTGTTTTAATTGGATTGGAAACCATCCTTTGTTCCCCTTAGAGACACTACCTTTCTCAAATTGCATGACATGTTGGTGTTCAACATTACTAGAGAAGTCAATCGGGTCACCAAGTTTCTCATTAGTTAGGTGCACAATGGTTCTTTGTGGTTCGATAAGGCCTACCCCATTCATGTCGAGGATATTCATAAGTTGATCGGTCTCTACATGGAAGGCCAAGATGTCACACAAGAATTCTAGGGCTCATGGAAGCACGGTTGTAAGAAGTGTGAGATCGTTGGTGTCACCATTACTTTCTCGTTCACCTCGATATCCCTGTGTTGTGTTTCCTCTTATGTTCTTAATTTACCAAATCGTTCTAATATTTTTCTACCTTTGATGGGCACATCTGATGTTAATATCGCATTACCTCCACATTTTATCTTTTAATGCATGTGTGTCACTTCGCCTCCTAGTTGTTTTCTATAAAATCAACTTTGCCAAACTACTAAATCGACTTTGCTCAAGTTAGTTGTATATTCAGTCCTCGAACCCCATGATCATTTTGTGAGCCCGTTGTTGGCCCTCGACCAAGTTTTGAGGAAACCTTCATCAAATTTAGACAACTTTTGGACTTCGATACATTGGTCAAGGAAGGAGTGCCTAGACAGAGCTGAGATAATGGATATCACTTATTTTGTGGGCTATGTGGACCTACTAAGGGGTTCTTTAGGGTTTTTGTAATGGGTTATGGGATGTCAACCCATGGGGTTTACCCATGATTAGTGTTGAGTATGTGTTATATTCTTTGCATGTGTGTGTGTGGGCGCGGTTTTTTCTATTTTTAGCGGTTTTGTAAATTAATCCCGGATTAAGGGATTAGGGTTTTGGTATCTATGGAATACATAAAAACATTGTATATATATTGTATGGTGAATGGTGAAATTCGATATAATAAATATAAGAAAGGTTTTCCCGGTTGAGGGTTTCCGGTATAAAATCTCTGTGTACTCTGTGTATGAACAATTGATTAAATTTTGTTTTTCTTAAGAATCTATATGCATTGCTTTACTACACAGGTTTAAAACTTACAATTAGGCCTTATTATAAGGGTTTGTAAAAGTATAAATAAAGAAGAATGTATGGTAGAAATATTAGTCTTTGAGATAAGTGCAAACAGTTGAATGGCTTTGTGCAAGCGAATGTCTGTGTGTTAAGGGTTTTTGCTTGATAGAGGGTTGGCTCTATGCCCTGACCTAGTTTTGGAAGGAGGATCTGGTGCTCAGTGCGTAGATCTCATGTATGGTGCAAAGCTTGACTATGTGGCTTAGTGCACAGGAGTGAATGAATGTAAGATTCGAGCACATAATATAGAAGGCGAAGTGGTTGGTGGACATAGCCCCACACTGAGGTGAACCGTGTACATATGGTGTCTTATAGTTTTCTTTGTGCAATGATTATCTCTGTTATGTTTTCTTAAGTGCTTATATTAGATATGTAATGGATATGTATATGTTGTTTTATTGCTTTGCTTATGTTAAAATGATAGATCCGATTGACAGTGCTAAGTGCTAAGAGTTTTAGGTACATAATCTTTGTTGTTACTGCGCTAGATCTATAATTGGGTATGTTCTACGATGTTAATAATATTAATGAACTAATGTATCTCACTTCCTAAGAGTTAACAAAATACTCTACAAAGTGTTATTCTCACAGATCTGTGTCCCATCCTGGTTACAGATACCTGCATCATGTAACCCCCCCTTCTTCTATCTCGGGTGAGACCTCACCTGCTTCACAGGTGTTGCCGAAAGAGTCGGTAGTCGAGGCTTTGTTGGTGAATTTTTAAGTGTTGAACCCTGGGTCTACCCCTGTGCCAACAAATGGTTCTATTGTCGGTACCTGAAACTATGATTGCTGAGAACTGAAGTGAAGAAAAAGAGAAGCTCTATGCATAGATTTGTTGTTGAAGTGCATAGTACTATACCTGAACTGCGAAGCTTGGTGCTAAGAAAGAAATATGATCTGAATAAAGTGGTAAGATCCGAAAAGAGGTAAATCTTTATGCTTTGATAAGAGTAAGATAAGTGAAAATTTTTGTTTTGAAAGCATCAACCTAAGTATGTTTAATAGATTTTGTCCTAGTATGAAGGCTAGGGCGCAGTTGGAAGAAAGAGTTGATTTGAGTAAATTTAATGGAAATGAAGAAATATATGTTATTCCTATTCATAGAAAGAGTTTTTGGACTAATAAGAGGATGCAGGAACCTAGATTTTTTTTTTTGCAAATTGCAGGTCCAACACTATGCTCCTAGTGCACAGTACATAAGAGGTTAGGGAACATTTAAAAGAAAAAGAGGATTGACATTGTGTTATAAATACAGAAGACTGGGACATCTTGCTAAGGAATGCCCTAGCACAGATCCTATTTGCCTTTGTTGTAAGATTGTTGGTCATGAAGCTGAGGATTGTCCAAGGATGATTGCTAAAGTGATCCAGATTATTTTCGACAGGAAATGAGATCGGAGATATAATAAAGAAATGCACAGAGATATCACATATATTCAATAATATAACAAAAATATATCAGAGATGCAACCATAAACATAGATATACAGTAATACACAATTTCTATTAATGAATAAATGTACAGAGACTATAAAATACAGAGTGAAAGACTCGATAGAATGGTGGCAGCTTATCTCTGGGAGGAGATGTGACGGCTACTTGTATTCGTAAGAAGATGATTACAATGAGGCTCTGAAGGCCTTTTTACAATAAACATGAATGCCAAAATTCCTAGACATCCAAAAACCTAACCCTAGGAGATGAAGCACCAAAATTCATGTGGGCCCCGTTTAGGTAAGTTAGTACATCAACTTCCCGGGGTCGTAACTTTTGCATACGATCTCCGTTTTAGGTGTATGATAGCTCATTGGAAAGGTATCATCGAGGAGATTCATTTTGGGTTCAATTATGTATTTGGATATAATTGATAACCTTTATCTTAAAAAACCTTCATTTGGGCCCTCAAAATGGCCCCGGAAGTTAAAAACTGCTAAAAATAGTAAATTGCCAAATTTGTCAGAAAACTGTTTTGAGCCAGTCGGAAAAGGTGGGTGGCCACCGATATCCACCTGGATCAATCCTCCCTCCTTAGGAATAAATGGTCTCCATTGCGTTGAGTTCCCGGGGGAGAGGGAAAAGCGTTTGCTGAATCTGCATCTTGGTGAACTGCTTGCCTTGCTGGAGACGTCGTGCTGCTGAGTTTGTCGAAGTCTGTCACAAACCTGTTGAAGCTAAGGATTTTCAACAAGTCAGGCTGCATGAGAGGATGGTGTGAAAAAGGAATCTTTGCGCTTTGCTGCAACCTTGTTGATTTTCTTCTGTTGGATAGAAGGTGCTTGGGGCAAAGTTGTAGTGGTTGCAGTGTCCTTCTATTCCCCTTTTGAACAGATTGTGAAGAAGCTGAATTTTGTAGTATGAGATACTACCTTGTGACACTTTTTACGTGGAATAGTAGTCGGAACTACCTCTGGTATTCTGTAGAGATGACCCCCCAGAGAAACAATGACACTGCGGGGTCGAAACTCATAAACAATGTGGCGCTTCCACATATATGATTGGCCCAAGAGAACATCACAGACATCTAGTGGGGAAACATCACATAATACCTCATCCTTGAAGGGTTGGATGCCATATGACAATCGACATTGTTGGCTGACACGAAGATCTCGTCCTTGGCGAAGCCACCCAATGTTGTATGGCTGCGGGTGTGGTGTTGTTGACAATCCCAACTATTTGACGACCTCTGCTGAGATGAGGTTCTTCTAGATTCCGCTATCAACAATAAAATGCGGTGGGGTCCCCTTCACCCACATTTGTGAATGAAAAAGGCGCTCCCCCTCTTCAAGATCTGTTGGTTCTTCTGGTTGAATTGTTGCGTTCGTGACAATAACAGTGGGGTCTGCATCAATGAACTATCCTTTACCAGTATTTTTAGAATCATATTTTGAATTAGGGTTTGACTCCTTGTCTTTGATCTTAGCCACCAATGACTGTTTTGAACGACATTCATTGGTGTTGTGCCAAGGGATTTTGTGGAAATCGCACCATTTTTCGGTGTCCTTCTTTGTCTTCCCATGACCCTTCTTTTACTGTGTCTTGGACTAGTTTTCAGGAGAATGTTTGTTAGGGCCGTCTTTGTCATACTTTGTTTGTTGCGGATTTGTAGACCCAATTTCCCATTTGTTCTGGTGCTTAAATTTATGCTCAATTTTAATAGCATATCAATAAGCAACACCGAGTGATGAGATGTCCAGAAAATCCATTTCAGTCTGGATGTATCTATGTAGAGCCCCACGGTATTTCATAACCAAATGTCTCTCGGAGTCTTTGATACCCATCTTGGTGTGCAAGGTATGGAAGGTATTGGTGAAATTTGGAACTGCTTGGCCCCTCTCTTGCCGCAGTGTGGTCCATCTCATGTATTGGTCCTCATAGTTACCAACAGGGTAATATTGTTCCTTCACCGCATCCACAAAAAAATCCCAAGTGGGATCAACCCCATATATTCTTGACTCCTCTGTGGAAATTTTCTCCCAGTAAGTTTCCCACCAAATTTTGACATGAGGGAGAGCTTTAAGGAGTGCGAAGGTGATATTTTCTTTGTCGAAAAAATTGTGAACAGAGAAATAACCTTCTAACAGAGTTAACCATTTTTCTAGGGATTCTGCATCTATCTGTCCTTCAAATACAGGAATATCAAAATTAACTTGTACCTTGAAAGGAGAGATTCTTCCAAAGTGGTCGCTTGATGAAGATGCACATAATTCTATCAGCATGCATTTAAGGATGTGGGAAAAATTCTCCATCATTTCGTCCCTCTGTCGCGTGAGAGCTTGCTCAAGCAACAGATTGATAGGATCGTATGCTCCGTCGTTTTTCTTTTCTTCCACCATTGAGGGTTTCTTGGGTGTGCGAGAGCGATTGTCTTCAAGAGATACAAGCTCGAGACCCAACTTGCTATACTCGGACCTCGTCGGGGACATGCACTGAAAAATCGATCAAGAGAAGCCTACTCTGATACCACTGATCCAGATTATTTTCAGTGGGAAATGAGATCAGAGATATAATAAAGAAATGCACAGAGATATTGCAGATATTCAATAATATAACAAAAATATATCAGAGATGCAACCATAAACACAGATATATAGTAATACACAATTTCTATTAATGAAATAAATGTACAGAGACTGTAAAATACAGAG
>JZKD02S2418630.1:608568-620225 GCA_000966675.3 Picea glauca | reverse complement strand
ATAGGAATGCCAAAAGTCCTAGACATCCAAAAACCTAACCCTAGGAGATGAAGCGCCAAAAGTCATGTGGGCCCCGTTTGGGTAAGTTAGTACATCAACTTCCCGGGGTCGTAACGTTTTCATACGATCTCTGTTTTAGGTGCATGATAGCTCGTTGGAAAGGTATCATCGAGGAGATTCATTTTGGGGGCTCAATAATTCCTTTGGATATCATTTATAACCTTGATCTCGAAAAACCTTCATTTGGGCCCTCAAAATGGCCCCAGAAGTTAAAAACTGCTAAAAATAGTAAATTGCCAAATTTGCCAGAAAACTATTTTGAGCCAGTCGGAAAAGGTGGGTGGCCACCGATATCCACCTGGATCATAAAGTTGAAAGGATGAACATGAGACAAGAAAACTATGAATAGATTCAAGAGACTAAAGGAATTTTAGAGAGTCATAAAGAGAAAGAATTAGAGAAAGTTCATACTACATTAGTACAGTTGAAAGAAATGATGGATGTTCACAAAGATGTTAGTTTATCAAAGATCTTGAAAGAAAAACAATGCATAATTACATGAATAGAAGACTTCGACATAGACTATGTCTTGGATGAGGAAACATGAGTGAATATTATGACAGAAGAAACTTGGAAAAATTTGGGAAAGCCTACTATGATACCTTCGTTGGGAAGGATAGGATTGTTTAAGGGAAAGATGATAACCCTATATGGAAGAATTAATAATGTACCTATTATTGTTCATGGAACAATGACTGAAGATGAATTTGAAGTCATTAAGTTTATTGGGGACAATGCCCCTTTCCCACTTTTGTTAGGTAAGACTTGGATTGAGAAGGATCAGATAAGAAGGAAAGCAGAGGAAGAGGCTACAAAAAAGAAAAAGCAGGAACCAAGGTTTTTCATAGCTAGAAAAATAGATCGATTAATAGAAGAACGAGAGGATAAGTCGAAGCAACAGAAAAAAGTAACAACGATGGACGAACAGAAAGAAAGATAATTAGCTATCAAGGTTGAAAGAATGTAGGACCTATCTACTCAAGAAATAAGTATTCCTACCCAGTAAGTGTTAAGAAAAGGGATATTAACTTCAGACCCTTTGAGGGAACATCAGCAGTGCAAAGTCACTATGCTAGGGGAAGATAAGAATAAAAATGGAAAGAATATTATAGAAATAGTTAGAGAGACTCAGATCACATGAAAGAAGGCAAGAAAGCTCAATAAAAAGAAATCCAAGTTGGAAAAGCTACAAGAATCTACAGAGACAAGATGGAAGACTTCCCAAATTGGAACCTCGCAGGAGGTAGGTTCACAAGATTTGAACCTCGCTAGAACAACGGGACTGCACAGAATAGGACTTCACCCTGGCGAAGTTATATGACCGTTGGAGGTGCCATGACTATTAGAACGACGCTCTGGAATGGTTATAAAACACATTTATGGGTGGATGGACCACTTTTGGTACTTTGAGACCATGCCATAATAGACAGATTCACATTGATGGAAGCATTCCTGGCCATTGGAAGAATCTATTATGATGCCCCGCTTATTTAACTCTTTGGGCGCTGTGTCAGGACCACTTTTTGCTACCTATGATTGACTAAGCTAAATAGAGAATTGTCCAAGTATTGAGTTGTGTTATATGAAGCTAGACCTCGTCGTCCATTTGTCTACCCCGCCTGTCCATTCTTCTACCCTGACCTATCTGTTTAAAAGTTAGAATGTCGAGCGAACCTAGTGAATTAGAGAAGTCTATTGAGGAAGTCCTCAAGAAGCTAATGGCCGACAGACCGATATCTGAAGGTGTCCAAGCATCATCAACTAGGGAACTACATGCTTCCCCTTCGATTGGACATCATTATGGCCGTGTTAACCCTGTGACTAAGCAACGAAGTAAGCATCGCAACGATATGGCTAATGCGAAGTAGATCTCATAGATCCTACCCGAGTACATTCCACCTCTGGTTGGTGCCGTTAATCGTGACAACATCCCATGATATTTTGAGTACATCGTGTTCACTGCATACATTCTAAAAGGAATATGCGTAGTTGGGAGTCAGTTAGGATAGATCCCACTATTAAAGAATAAAGACTTCAATCTAGGAAACAGGAAGAACTACACTATGCTAGCACCCCATCGCTACTTGAAGAAGTTGACTGGAAAGAAGCCTCGCCTTGTCTCCCAGCCATGGATTAAGGGGTTGGCATAGTCTACCATACTAAATGTGACGAAGATCCCAAATTTTGGCCGCCACCAGGAGGTTAACGCTTGCATTAAAATCCTCTTGTCGTGCTATCATGGCGGATATTTGTGGTTCGATAGAAGGATTACTGTGGATTCAGCATTGATCCACAAGATTACAGGCTTAAGTGTGAAGGGTCCTAGCGCTCAACATTTTTATCCAGGGAAGGCCTCGAACCGTTCCTTGGCACAACGCATCAAGTAAGCTTACGAAGAAGTCGAAAAAGGAAAGGGAGTTTACAAGGTATCCTCTATATAGGATGGTGCAGTGCACCTCACTTGCCAACTCCTAGTTGGAAAGATTGTAAGGAAGAACCACACCACACAGGTCATCGGGTTTGTGGTGGACCTCGCAAGAAAATGTGTGGAGGGCATGTAGATGAACTAGGTGAACTACCTCGTCAATGAGTTGGAGAAATATTGTCGTGAAGCCCAGGATTTGGGATATGAATTCCACTACAGTTGGCTGATCATTTTGATCGCATTTGTCACTTGGAAAATTCCTGAAGGATCCACCTTCCCAGATATTGAACCCTCGGAGTCTCTGGCCACTAGTTTTTTGACCTTATGGTACACCAACGACATGACGAAGTAGTGGCAGTCCAATGCCATGTTTCATGCATATTATCATCAACTGAAGGTTGTCATTGACTCATTTGTGTGCATGACAACATGCACCTTGCATCAGTACTGACCAATAGAAAAGTTCCACGTAGATCCACATTTCATATACATCACTGCACATCGAGATAAGAACCAGGAAGAGTTTCAGTCATACTACAAGATGACATATGAAGACATGGAGTAGATTACAAAGGAATGGATGAAGGAATTTCTCGTACCTATCGCTGATGTAGAACTCTCCAACACAGACACCATAGGAAGCCCCATAGTCACGAAGAAGATTAAGAAGCAGGAAGAATTCCAGGATATAGAGTGCGAAGAGGAGGATAATGCCTCTGAAGATAATAGTTCTGGATCACCAGGAGGAGGAGGAGAAGATGAAGCAGAAGGACAGGGAGGAGGAGATGAAAGAGAAGAAGAACAAGGAGGATACGAAGCTACACCACCGAAAGATCTCCCTATTGGAACGATCACACCATAGAAGAGAAAGGTTTATCCGAAGAAACCCTCAGCAAGGAAGAAGACGCGCGCTAATAAGCCCTAGTTGGAGGCCACGCTCATGGAGGACAATATCAATCTGGTCTGAGGAGCTATGGAGGAAGCTTTCAAGGACATATTGTAGAGATATGGAGAGAAGCAAGAGGATCTATATGGAAGGATCAAGAGGGAACTGAAGGAAGTACAAAAAGATTCCCATTTGGTCCACGCAGTACCTACTACGCCTTCCTTGTCACAGACTATAGAATTGGTGGATCAACCATCCCAATTAAGAAGACTTGCGGATGTGACAGAAGCTCAACTTCAAATATTCCTAGCACAATTAAGAGAAGCACAGGAAAATGTAGAAGCCCAGGAAAGTACGAAAGTAGAGCTTCAGGCGAACCTCCAAAAGGAAACAACCCAACTATAAAGAGAAAAGGAGAATTTGCTCGCAGAGAAAGCCATGGTCAAAGAAATAGTGAGTAAAGCATGTCACTATGTGTCGGTCTTGGCATAGGAGTATCAAGAGTCGGTCGAGGCTCAAGTAGTGAAGCTCGCTAAGATCATCCAACAACTTCAATATAGGATAACAAAATTGGAGGCCCAAGTAGTGTCAAGCACCCCGTAGAAGGTGCATGACTAGAGGGAGGAGGTCGCTAAGAACACAGTAATAAGGATAAGAACACTCACCTCAGAATGCAAAAAAATGAGTGATAGAAGTGCATAGACATATGAATGCCTCGCTGAGGATCCAAAGCTAAGAAAGTTGGAAGAACAATTACAAGAGGCGTAGAAGCAGGCGTTTTCTATGCAGACGTAGATGAAGAGATCCCAGGAGAAGCGCATAGTACAAAAGTATATCACTTCCCTCCAAGTTAGGGTAATGGAAGTCACACAGAAGATGCAACATGTGCAATATGAAGCATGCAAGGTGTTCGAAGAGATTAAAGGACAAGGCTCCCAATTGGACCAAGTGTTTGCATTAGTAGAACAACGCCTGAAAGGGCCTGTTACAGAGAAGATGATCCAGGAGATCGCTGAGTAGGAGGCTCAGGAGATGAAACAAGTCAAGGCATCTCGATTTAATCTTGAGGCCTTCAAAGCAACATTGTCCATACTTGAGTGACTTGGGACAAGTCACATGTGAGTGTTGGGGGCCTATTGGCCCTCGACAAAGTTTTGAGGAAACCTTGGTCAGATTTTGACCACTTTTGGACTTCAACACATTAGTTGAGGAAGGAGCGCCCAGGAGGAGCTGAGATCGCAGATCTCACTTATTTTGTGGGCTATGTCGACCCGATAAGGGGTTCTTTAGGGTTTTTTTAATGGGTTATGGGATGTCATCCCATGGGGTTTACCCATGATTAGGCCTTATTGTAAGGGTTTGTAAAAGTATAAATAAAGAAGAATGCATGGTAGAAATGGTAGTCTTTGAGCTAAGTGCAAATAGTTGAATGGCTTTGTGAAAGGGAATGTCTTTGTGTTAAGGATTTGTTCTTGATAGAGGGTCAAATCTGTGCCCTAACCTAGTTTTGGAAGGAGGATCTAGTGCTCAGTGCATAGATCTATTGTCTGGTGCGAAGCTTGACTCTATGGCTTAGTGCACAGGTGTTGGCACAAGGGTAGACCCAGGGCTCAACGCTACAACAGTGCACCAACAAATCCCTAACTACTAGCCCTTTCAACAACACCTACAAAGCAAATGAAGTCTCACCCGAGGTAGAGGCAGGGGTGGTTGCAAGACTCAGGTGTCTGCAACCTTAGCTAAGACACGGATTTGTGATTATAATACTTAATACAACTCTTAGCACCGTCATTTCCTTAAAATGTAATCATTATTCACTTCGCTAATACAACAGAGCTTCGCAACATTCACACTAATCTACAATATTCAAGGACTTAGCATATACAAATGGATCAGAATGATCATATCAAGCACTAAGCATGACTATCTAGATCAGATCTAACATTCTCACATATAATAAGCACAAATCATAAATAGATCTATCTAAACATATCAGAGCACTTAGCATATAACATATGAACACATCAAGACAAAGCACAAAGAACATAACATAATGTTTACGTGGTTCACCCCCACCCTGGGGCTACGTCCACCAACTCTTCTTCTTTATTGTCTTCAATCAATCGGTTACAAGCACAAAGCCATCAAAACCCTTACTCTGCATAGGACAAAAGATCTGCGTAGCTCGCTAGATCCTTCTTCCTTTCACTACAACATTAAGCTCTCCACAATCCGCTACAAGGATCTACACTTAGCTCTACAAGTCTCTTACAATCACGCACAAAGAACTTACAGACTCTACTTGCACTTAGAATACATTCACATCACATAGATGTACTATTATCTCCTTCTTACATTACATATCCTTATATTTATACATACAAAATAATCCTAAACATGGGTAAACCCATGGGCCGACATCCCATTCCCATTACATATTACCAAAAACCCAAAAAGAGGCCCAAAAGGGGGTCGAGATCCCGTGATCTCCGCTTCGTCTTGCGCTCCTCCTTTGACAGGCTGTCAAAGTTTCAAAATAGGTCAACATGACCAAGAAACTCCCAAAACTTGGTCAAGGGCCAACAAGCCCCCAACACTCACCTGTGACTCGTCCCGAGTCACTCTGGTCTTATCAATTCGGATTTGAATGTCTTGAGCTTGGCCCGAGTTTCTTAAACTTGTTGTTTTGTTGTGGCCTCTTGTTCAGTGAACTCCTGGATTACTACGTCATTCACTGGCTCGTCTAGGCATTGTTCTGTTGTGGTGACAACCTGTTCTAATTCTTCTCCTTGGTTCTCCACCTCTGTAAACCACTGGCATGCCTTATCTTGCACAGCTTGAAGTCGTTGAGTGACTTCCATCAATTTTCTTTGAAGCATATGGATCTGTTGCTGAGCTGTGCGTTGTTCATGAGACCTCTTCATTCGTTCTATAGTCAACAGGGCCTTTAGCTACACCTGTAGTGTATCTGTGTGCTGCTTCACTTCCTAGAGCTACAACTCCAATGTTTGTAACTCTGGGTTCTCAATGAGGTTCTCATATGTCTGGGTGCTTCGGTTACTCAGTTGCTTGCACTCCAAGGAAAGAACTTTTAATATGTCAACAATGCTACGGGCAGTTGCTTCTCATTGGTCCCTTACGTCTTGAGGCGTCTCATGCACAGTGCGGACCTCCAAGTATGCTATGCGTTGTTGGAGATACTGTATTACTTCTTCGAGTTGCGCCACCTGCTATCGAACTCTCTCTTTGACCCTTACTTCGATGATTGTCACAGAGCAAAGTTCTCTGTGAACCATTTCCTTAACATCGAGTTGCTCGATGAGCAACTGTTCCTTGCTTTGTTGTAACTGTACTTTTTCTTCATCCCACTTCGCTTGCAGAGTAAGATTTTCCCATTCTTCAGCACTGCGTTTCTCCTCAAGGTCTTTCTGTACTTATGCTAAAGCCTGGGTGGCTTGTGTTGTCTCTTCTTGAGCTCGTCGAAGGTGAGCTTCAACTGGATCAACAATGTGGTGTAGTTGAGTTGGACATCACCTAGTTCTGATATTCCTGCTAATAGAGGCACAGTGGAAACTATGCGGCTGGACTGTACTACCTGCTGCACCATTTGGGGATCGACTTTAATCCCACTGAACACCTCCTCCTGCTTAGCTTCTTGCTTATCTGCTATCTTCGGCAAAGAATCGTTCAGTGTTGTGACGATGAATTCAAAGTTGTTTGATGTGAGGGTGGTATCAAATTTGGTCATGGTTTCTTTCATTTTCTTCCTTGAAGAAGGTTTCGGAGGGGAAACCTTCCTTTTCTTTGAGGGCTCCTCCTCATCTCTAGGTGGTGTAACTTTGCCTTTCTTCAGTTCAACTTCTGTGCCATCTATCTCTCTACCATCTCCTCCTTTCTCTGCTGAGATGGAAGTGGTCTTCATGGATGCGTTGTCTAAATCATGGACCTCTTCAGTCTTCTTTGTCTTTCTAGGTCCAGGTATATCTGTTACAGTTTCTGGACTCTCAACATCAGACATCTCCACGGAGTTCATTGGAACATGGAGGTCTACCGACCACTCCTTGGTAATCTCTTCCAAGTCATCCTCTGTCAACTTGTAGTACGACTGCAGCTGTTGTTTATGCTCATCAACGCGTGTTGTGATGTAGATGAAATGGTGGTCTGCAATGAATTTCATCAAGGGCCTGAACCTGTGGAAAGTGTTTAGGCTTATACGAGGTGCAGAATGGATGGTCACCTTCAACTGGTTGTAATAAGTGTGGAAGATGACATTTTATTGCTACTGCTTGTTCATGTCGTTCGAGTACCATAGTGTACTGAACTTCGCAGCCAGAGGTTCAAACGGCTTGATGTCTAGGAAGGTCGCACCTTCTGGCATCTCCCATGTGATAAAAGCAATCAAGATGAGAAGCCAACTGAAGTGGAACTCATATCCTTCATCTTGCGCTTCCCTGTAGTCCAATTCTAGCTAGTTTATGAGGTACTTCTCCCAATTCATTTGTAGGCCCTCCGCACACTTCCTTGCAAGGTCGACTACAAATCCAGTCACTTGGGTGGGTCAGTTCTTGCGAAATAACTTCCCTACGATCAATTGATAAGCTAGACACATTGTGTCGCTCTGGATAGAGGCTACCTTGTAGCCTTGCGTTCCCTTCTTGACATCCCCATAGGTGTATTTTATCTTTTGCACAAGAGCGCGATCCATGGTTTTCCTGGGGTAGAAATCCTATGGGTCAGGGCCTTGCATGCTCAGCCCTGTGATCTGATTAATCAATGTCGGATCCACTGTGATATGGTGATTCAACCATAAATATCCACCATGGTAGCAGGACAATAGTAGCTTGACGCATGCATTCACTTCTTGGTGCCTTCAGAAGTGTGGGATCTTCATAACGTTGAGGAGGGTAGACTACGTGAGGTTCATGGTCCATGACTAGGGTACGATCTTCAAGTTCTTTCCCTTGGTTCTGGTCAGATACTTGTGCAGGGTGAGCATGTTGTACACCTTCCTATCACCGAGGTTGAAGTTGCTAAAATTCAATGTTGTGATCTTATCATGGTCTGTGCATATCCCCTTTGGGAGGTACGTAGTGACCAATTCATAGTCAAAGTCTCTAGGCACACTGTCTCGATTTATTGCACCGCTCAGAGGTGGTAGATAAGCAGGTAGAATTCTTGGAATCAACTTAGCATTCATTAAGTCATCCTTGTGCTTAGTTTTCCTTTCACGAGATGGTACAAATCCATGAGCAGTGGATGGGGACGCTTGCATTGTTTTTGTGGATGACGCCTGGATACCTTCAGACACCGACATGGCTTTCTTAGTCATCAATTCGATCAAAAATTCTTCAGCAGCTTTCTCTGCAACACTCAATGCTCCTGACATACGCACTCGAGGTGAAAATTTTGTGGGTTCGGGGAACAATTCAGACACAGTAATCAGATAGAGAGGGAGAGCACAATGATCACTGTATAATCTCGGCTTAGTCTGTGGGCTTGAATTATCAATTAGAAAAAAGTGTTATTGGTGCATGGCGTGACATGATAAATAAGTAACTCGACAACAGTGTGCTTACAACAGGTATGAGCCTCCATTAACTCCTATTCAATCCGTTATGGCACGGCCCAACGGTCTGATGAACAACCTTTATTTCTTTTTTTCCCGTTCGAAGAAGGATTTGAATGGATATATCGGCCCCAATGGATATATTTCTTCATCATGGTGAAGTTCCATGTGTCGATGTTATGATATCCCGACGAAGCTTCAATTCTACAAATTTTCTTTCTGCGAGGTCTCCTCTAGAACCTCCTATAACTTTGCAGTCTTAGCCCTCTTCTTTCTTAACTGTCGAGCCTTTTTTCCAGTGAGCTTCATCTCGGTAGTTCTTTTTCCATTCTGATTCTTTTCCTCTGTGGTCTTAGTCACTTCGTGATGTTGAGATTCTTCCCTAGAGTTCCTGGATAATACTTCTTCTTTGTCTAGGATAGGTAATTCAATATTCTGTGGATTCTCTAGAGTTCTCTTAACTTCGACAGCTGGTTTACTATCATTAAACATCTTCAATCAGCTCTCATGTTCTTCAATCAATTGTGTGATTTTTCTGGTCATGAAAATTTTTAAATCTTGCTTCTTATGTTCTAAAACATCTTCTTCTTCTTTTCATCTGGCTTGATCTCTATCAATCCAAGGTTTTCCTATTAACATGGTAAACGGGGCACGGTTCTCAATAACTTGAATAATCTCAAAATCTTCTTCCGTCGAAGTTCCATTGACAGTCATAGGTATCTGACCGAGCCTCCCACACAGGTTTACCAGTTTCCCTCTGAATAACCTTATTCCTCCTAGTGAAGGTATCATAACAGGCCTTCCTATAGCTTCCCAAGTTCTTTCTGTCATGATATCCACTTGTGTTTCCTCATCTAGAACACCGTCAATGTCAAAGTCCCCTATTCTTTCTTCAAGGTACTCTTTGTCTTTAAAAATCTCTGATAGTCTAACATGTCGATGGTCATCCAAGGTTTCTTTCATCTGTAGCTTCTTTGATTCTTTCTAGGGTTCTTCTATAGCCTTAGTTTTTGGATCTGTCTTAGGGTTTTCTTGTCTCGTGTTCATACTTTCAATCTTGGCAATCATTCTGGGGCAATCCAACACTTCATGGTCTAGAGATTTGCAATAAAAACAACTAGGTCTTCCACCAAGGCATTCCTTAGCAAGATGTCCTAGTCTTCTGCAACTATAACAAAGGGTTAATCCCCTCTTTCTTTTAAATGATCCCTGACCTCGTCTGTACCGTGCACTAGGATCATAGGAGCTAACCTGCAATAAATTATTTCTAGGATCCCACATCCATTTGTTAGTCCAAACATTCTTTCTATGCATTGGTATAACATATCTTTCACTAGTCTTATCCGATCTATTCATATCAAACCTTCTTTCATCTATTAGTGTCCTAGTTTTCAGGCTAGGACAGATCCTATCAATCATACCTAAATCTATACTCTAGAAACAAAATATTTCTACTTATCTTACTTCTATAGAGAACAAAGCTTCCAAATCTAAAATTTTTAACTATTCTTACCTTTATCAGAGCACAAGGTTTGCATATCTTACCTCTTTTAATCATAGATTATTACTTTTACCTTTTTTAGAGTGCCAAGTGTTCATATCTTTCTTCTTTCCTTCATATCTGATCTTCTTTTCTTTAGATCGAGCTTCTTTCTTTCAGATCTAACCTTATTTAGTTAGCACAGAGCTTTATAAATCAAGTAAAACACTGCGCACCAGGGCACAACTCTTTGCATAGAGATTCTTCTTCCTCAGTTCCCAACAATCATAGTTTCAGTCTCAGAAACAAAACCATTTGTTGGCATAGGGGAAAAACTAGGGTTCAATGATACAACAATGCACCAAAAAAGCCCTAACTACCAGCCCTTTCGGCAACACCTGCGAAGCATATGAAGTCTCACCCGAGGTAGAGGCAAGGGTGGTTGCAAGACTTAGGTGTCTGCAACCTTAGCTGTGACACAGATTTGTGATTGTAATACTTAATACAACTCTTAGCACCGTCATTTCCTTAAAATGTAATCACTATTCACTTCATTGATACAATAGAGATTCACAACATTCACAATAATCTACAGTATTCAAGCACTTAGCATATACAAATGGATCAGAATGAGCATATCAAGCAATAAGCATGACTATCTAGATCATATCTAATATTCTCACATATAATAAGCACAAAGCATACATAGATCTATCTAAACATATCAGAGCACTTAACATATAACATATGAACACATCAAGACAAAACACAAAGCACATAACACAGTGTTTATGTGGTTCACCCCCATTCTGGGGCTACGTCCACCAACTCTTCTTCTTTATTGTCTTCAATCAATCATTTACAAGAACAAAGCCATCAAAAACCTTACTCCGCTCAGGATAGAAGATTGTATTATTGATAATAAGAGGGAGTTGAATCAATATCAAGTACAATTTAAAACCTTTTTCAACTTATACTTAAACCATTCAACTATATCCAATGATCAATGAACAATAGTATAAGAGTTACACCAATACACCATTCACAATATATGAGAAATAATCAATAGTTTATTGTTCAAGGGAAGTAATGACTTCCAAAGGTAGCTACAACTTCCCAATGTAGAGGGAGGGATAAACCTCCAAGAGGAATATACAATCCTCCAATATTAAGAGAGAGTTTAACTCTCCATCCTTTCCCCTTCCTTCCACCCAAGAATATATGAGAGATAATAAAACTT
>JZKD02S2418630.1:581735-608357 GCA_000966675.3 Picea glauca | reverse complement strand
GTGTTGTATCTGCATGTGCATTTTCCTTCATGTCCAAATACCTTCATCAATCTTGCGGTCCAAAACCCATGACTAGGGTTGACATCAATGACAACAACCAATCTTCCAACACATAACACAGTGTTTACATGGTTCACCCCCACCCTGGGGATACGTCCACCAAATCTTCTTCTTTATTGTCTTCAATCAATCGTTTACAAGAACAAATCCATCAAAAACCTTACTCCACTCAGGATTGAAGATCTGCGCAGCTCTCTAGATCCTTCTTCCTTGTGCTACAACACTAATCTCTCCAAAATCTGCTACAAGGATCTTCACTTAGCTCTGCAAGTCTCTTACAGTCATGCACAAAGCACTTACAAACTCTACTCTCACTTATCATACATTCACATCACATAGATGTACTATTCTTTCCTTCTTACATTTCCTATCCTTCTATTTATACATACAAAATAGTCCTAAACATGGGTAAACCCATGGGCCGACATCCCATTCCCGTTATATATTCCAAAAAAACCAAAAAGGGGCCCAAAAGGGGGCCGAGATCCCATGATATCTGCTTCATCTTGTGCTCCTCCTTCGACAGGTTGTCGAAGTCTCAAAATAGGTCAACATGACCAAGAAACTCCCAAAACTTGGTCAAGGTCCAACAACAGGAGTGAATGAATGTAATATTCAAGAACCTAATAAGGAAAGCGAATTAGTTGGTGGGAATAGCCCCACACTAGGGTGAACCATGTACATATGGTGTCTTATGGTTTTCTTTGTGCAATGATTATCTCTGTTATGTTTTCTTAAGTGCTTAGATTAGATATGTAATGGATATGTACATGTTTTTTTATTTCTTTGCTTATGTTAAAATTCTAGATCTGATCCACAGTGCTAAGTGCTAAAAATTTTAGGTACATAATATTTGTTGTTACTGCGCTAGATCTATCCTTGGGTATGTTCTGCGATATTAATAAGATTAATGAACTAATGTATGTCACTTCCTAAGCGTTAAAAAAATACTCTGCGAAGTGTTATTCTCACAGATCGATGTTCCAACCTGGTTACAGACACCTGCATCCTATAATCCCCCTGCTTCTACCTCGGGTGAGACCTCACCTACTTCAAAGGTGTTGTCGAAAGGGTCGATAGTTGAGTTTTTGTTGGTGCGCTGTTAAGTGTCAAACCTTGGGTCTGCCCCTATGCCAACACCCACACCATGGCTTTGTCCACCAGTATTATTCATTTACCAATGCAGGTCAGATAAAATGGTTTTCACTTCTGATCAGGGGTCCGTTCCCAAATTTGTTTCTCTCGATGAGTTCTTCGATCTACGGTTTGAAGTAATAGGAAATATCCATGGAAAAGTTGAGAAAATGTGATTGTTGGACATCGATTTCACATGTGCTAATCGGTTTCCATAGATGGCTCTTCATGCCTTTATGGATTGTTCGACAATATTGACCAATGAGCTATAATGAGATTGGAAACCATCTGTCATTCCCCTTCGAGACACTACCTTTCTCAAATTGCATGACCTGTCAGTGTTCGACACTACTAGACAAGTCAATCGGTGCACCAATTTTCTCATAAGTCATGTGCACAATGGTTCTTTGTGGTTGGATGATGCCTACCCATTCATGTCGAGGATATTCATAAGTTGACCGGTCTCTCCATGGAAGGACAATATGTCACACAAGAATTCCAAGGCTCAAAGAAGAATGGTCATAAGAAATGTTAGATAATTTTATACGATAAGTATAACACAAAGAGAGGAGGTAGTGACATGCTTAATGACCAAATCAACGATGAGAAGGCATGTTGTTCCTAATACATAATTGTAGGAAAGTTCATGAAGAATTACCTGAGGGGTGAATGTATACTTGATGCTATAACAATGGTCGAGTTTAGTAAAAATGGCACACCCTTGAACTGGTGCAAATACATGCTCATAGAGATGTTGCAGGCCTACATTGATGTGAATGAGTGGGCCACATACTTCATATATGGTTACCTATTGGTCTCTTTTTCTATGTGGAAGTGGAATCCAATTGAGGATCGATGCCTCTCCAATGATCCCCGACAATAAAACTTCCAAGCTCTTCGACCATTGTCACAGTCACACTTTTGTCACTCATTCGACAAAACATGATGTTGCATTTATGTAATGGCACAATGACCCGATTTCTGCCACATAGAGCCCAAGGGTTCTGCAGGCACTTCTTAATCAACACACCCATAATATATGGTTTGAGTAATTCATGAGTTGGTCAGGAGTTACAAAGGAAAAGGAATGATCGGGTTTTACCTATTCGATGCCTCCCATCTCGTAGAGGTCAAATCCTGCGTAGACACTTGGTGATGGGACTATCCCAACAAAGAGAGATCAGATGCCTTAAATATTAGAGGAAGGGGAAGACAAAGGTGAAGAGGAAGAACTACCTCAGGGGCCAGTTTAACTTCCTTTCCCATCCATCCCAAACAATGCCACCATATCTTGTAAGTAGTTGCATGAAATTTTTTCTTCCTTTCCTTTAAAGAAACAGTGCACTGACTCTCCATCCAAATTTGTTGTTGAACCATCATCATTAAGGCCACACCTTTGTCTTCCCTTCCACATCCAACCCGTACCACTACCCCTCCTATCTGTGATGCTACCAACATTCCTTCCTCGGTCCTTATGATAACCATCATCAATGATCCCTTGGTGAAGAAAAAATATACCCTCATCATTGAGGAAATTCCCAACCAGTAGGATAGGTTTCCCACCGACATCCCATTCACCACTCCATCATCCACTACCAACACTCACTTCTAAATAGTATTGTGAGTCTTCCAACCTCTTTTACACTAATTTCAACACCATTGTTCCCATCCTGTACACTTTCCCCTAGGTTTCACAAGTCCCAGTCCCCCTAGACACAAAACTAGACATTGTTCTCCATTTTGACATGGAGACAAGGCCAAAGGTGCAAACACAGATGGACCTGGATCCTCTAGATACTCAAATGTACACTCAGGAAGATACTCACTTAGATCATAGTACTAGTGTCGTTAAGGAACAAATTGAGTCGATGCTACAAGACCCTCATTAGTGTTGAAAAACTTGGAATTGTGCCTTGAGCACAAGGATGTGATTGTGACACTATTGGGCCCTTCATTTTTGAATAGTGTAAAGTTTTTTAGAAGTCGTAGAGGTTGCGGAAAAGTATAGAACACCGATAGTATATCCAAGTGGTGGAAATATATGCACTATCATGCCGACATAGAAAATAGTCATGAGACAATTGAAAAAGTAGTGGAAAAAGACATAACCTTTGAGCACATACTAGAAGGAATTTGAACCAAGAAATCACAATGGAAGAATGAAGAAGAAAATAATTTTTGCAGAAAATCTTTAAAGCATGGAGCTATGTAATGGGTTCTTGTTGGTTGTAGGGTTTTTGTTCGGGTTTTGTTGTGTTGGTGCTAATGTTTTGCTATTTTTTAGCATTATCGAGTCATTCTCCTATTCTCTCATTGAGCTTTCACCATTCCTATTTTCTGCGATAAGCCACTCTAAAGGAGAGTTAGCATGATATGCAACTACATAGAAGTTTGAGAGACTATATTGGATATCTCATTACTAACTTGATTGTATAAGTCCTGATATAAAGGGAATAAGTCCATGTATGACAGTATGTGATATGGCGATATAGAATGGATTATTCGGGCACCCAAAATTTGTCATTATGTGGATGAATGCATGGTCTATTTCCTACGAAATGTGTCTTTTTCTATGTAATCTCTAGTTGTGTTACTTTTTAAACAAGTTTCCTTGATGTATTTTTTTACCTTAATGTTGCGCAACACAGACTGTTCGATGCCTTTATTGATTTAAGACTTCTAATTATATGATCTCTTTAATTTAAGTATGTGACTATATTGTATTGTGCTATACTTGATGGTGTGTCCTCCTTAACTCACTTTATCATGAAAAAGTCTCGGTTTCACTTCGGGTTAGACCTCCTTCCCTTGCGAAAGGTTGATTATTCCAACTCTACCAGACTATAATGAATCCATTGACCTCCGAGAACCTCGATCTCCAATTTTCTGAAAACAAATGGTTTTGTTTCGGGGGCCTGACTTCTAATCGAGTTTTTCAGAGGATGCAACATCACCTTTTTAAGTATGATGTTGAAAATTGGTGGGAACGAAGGTGTGACGAGTTCATATTTCAAGAAGATGAGATACGATAGAAAGGTATGAGGGTTGTGAAGGACATTGTTTTCTATTATAAACCTGCAAGTGATCAGTATGTAATCTTCTAGATTTTATTCCTATAAGAGGTCTATCAGTGGCTCGATTGGTTGCAAAAAGGTCGGAATTTAAATATCATGTCAAAAAAATATTTAATTGGACTATTAAGTGGCTATCCTTTCTACACAAGTTGGATCACCCAATTTCTCGAGCCATGTCATTTTGGGTCCAAACTACCCTAGAAGGATACATCATTGAATTTGTCGTAGAGAACCACCAATCTTTCTCAAAGGAAAAATAAGTATTCTATGAGGGAGCTCAAGGGATATTACTATGAGAAATCCCATTGTGGATGAAGATATTGCTGGTTGAAGAGAGAATGCTACCAGTTCCTTTGGTTGAAATGGAAGAGTAAAACCTTTTCACATTAGGGGTGGGTGATTCAGGCGAGGGTCCATGAGTTAGAATATGGAAGTTATGGAGGTATGGGGGTCGTCGTAAGAAGAGTGCCAGAGACAAATGGGCTTAGAAAAGGATTGCAGTGATTGACAAGAGGTGGCGAGAACAGATTAAAAAGTTGATGAAGAGGACTGATCAGTCACAGAAGGATATTGGCCTCGAGAAGAGTCATAAAAGAGAGTTAGAGAAGTTGAAAGAGTTGCAGACATATGGGATTTTGGATAGCCAATGGTTGAAGGAGAGGTTTGGAGAGAAATGTGATAGTTCTCGAGAAAGTAGATGAGATGAATAAAATTCAGAAGAAATAATCAAGATACAAGTCACCATTGAGGAACAAGACTCATTTGTAACTTCTGCAGAAGTTGCGGGATAACTAGTCCCTGCAACATCCAAAGATTAGAAGTACCCTATAGGACATGATATGGTATGGACTCCTAATGTGACCTCTCAAGTTAAAGAATACCATTCTAAAGACATAGGAACCAACCTTGGATCACCCAGTCCCTCGGTGAAATCTTCCAATCCAGTAAATTCTACAATAAACTTTCCCATAATTTATGTCAATTCTCCTCATTTTAGTCCAACCATTTTGAGTGGTAGCAATAGTATTAGTGTGGAAAATTATTTAGTTTTATCACAACCATAATGTTTAGGATTTATCTTGATAAGGTCCCCAAGTATTCCCATGGTGTATCAACACGTTGATTCCCTCCCCCAATACCCATAATTTTTGGATAAAGGGGATGAAGATGTTGAACAACATTAGTTCCTTTCTGAGGCCATCTGGTGGTATCATGGGACTTTGGATGTTAATAAATTAGTCGAGTTTCATACCACCTTAAGAGGTTTTTCTTTGAAATGGTATATGAAATCTATTGAAACAAGCAATCCTCAAGGACATATTTTCACTCTTGCTCAAGTAAAACAACAATTCATAGAAAAATTCCATTTACCCTAGTTAGAACAACATGACCTCTTTGATTTCCAGGAGATCAAAAAGAGAGATGACAAGTTTTCCTGGGAATATAACCAAAGATTCAAAGATGTTATAGGGAAATTAGAAAACCCCATCCACAAAGACCACCAACGGAAATGGTTTATTCAGGGACTTTTACCATTAAATCGAATCATGTTAACCTAAAAATGGATAACTACATTGGGGGAAGCCCTAGAATAGGCTATGAAATTCGAGGCAATGGTGAGATATCCTGAAAACTTGTGGGTGATAAGACCTCTCAATAACTATTATATTACACAAATGCAAGGTTAAATTTCTGCACTAACTCAAAAAATTCAAGAACTGACCATTCTTAGATCCGATCGCCCACATGTCCGGTGTACTTGTTTCTATATTGAGGGTCATACATTTATGGAATGTCCAAAAATGAGGGGTTTGGGACCCCCTTTGCAACTGATGGTGCCTCCACCAATAGGATCATCTGAAGGGGTTGTGTAAGTCCCAACTACAACACCATTTCACATCCCTGTGCAGTATCATGCCTTACCAAACCATAAGGGTAAGCATAATAATGGATATTGTGAAATTTCTATAATTCAAATACATTCCCTGAGGCATCTCTCAATCCTACAAAAATACACCCTTGTTTTGAACACAATATAATGTGAGTTATGTGGGTCACCTACTCACATCACTAAACAGTGTCGTGCTCTAGATGTTCTTGTGGAAAAATGAGATTAGTCTGTATTTAGGGTAGATGAAGCTCCTCAAGGATTTGGAGGAGGAAATAGAGGTGGCAGAGGTTTTAGAGGTTGACAAACCGGTGGAAGAGGAACAACTGGGTGTTATAACTATGATGAGAAAGGACATCTCTCTAGAGATTGTCCTCTTTCGAGACATCCTTGGTGTGCCCATTGTAGAAACAACACCCATGACACTGAGGATTACCCTAAGTTGATAATGAACTGGGAATATCGTGTAAGGAATTGAGGCGCCAATTTGATAAATTTTGAGCCCTAACCTGTCAGTGAAGAAAAGGCACCCAATATTAATATTATTACTCAAGGAGAAACAAGGACTGGTGTCGATGTTGACAAACATATTCAAAGAAAGATCCACAAGGTGGAACCAAAATATGTTAAATATTACCCTCTTGTGAAAAAAAAAATTCTTTAAGGATGTTGTTGAGATATTCTGACAGATTTCCAATACTGCAATATTGACACCTGCAAATTCAAGTTGTGAGCTTCAAACTAAACTCGCGGAAAATTTTGTGGAATAGAAAGATCCCCCTGTGAGACCCCCATAGACTATTACTTTGTGGTTACATTTTGTATGACGAACAACTCACCCGGGAGTTGCATAACATGCTTAAGGAGACTATACATAATGAAGGGAGCAACGAGGAATTGATTTCTACTAAACTTCCGGAAATAAATACTAGTCGGATTCAAAGAAGGAAGCTAAGATATGGAAGGGAATTTTGACTAAATTCTCACATTGAAGGCTATGAGATTAGTGATTTTATGCTATATCTTGGGTCTAATGTCAACATACTATCCAAGAATACTTGGGAAGATATGGATAAGCCCAAACTTGTTTATTCCCCTATTCATTTGCATATAGCCAATAAATACTCTATCTATCCAGTTGGGAGGCTGCAAAATGTTGAAGTATATTTAGCTAGAGTCAAAAAAATAGAATATTTTTAGGTTATAGAAATCGTGGGGGAAAAGGACAAATACCCAGCTCTACCAAACATCGACTAGGATTATGAGAATTATTTTTTTATCAACCTTAAGAAGGAAATCATGACTTTTGAAGTGGATGGTATGAAGGTAACCCAACCATTAGACCCATATCAAGGTCCTCGATATATGGATCCAGTTGAGTAGAATATGGAAGAGGATGAATTGGATCACCTCTATAATTTGACTACAAGGAAGCATGAGGATTACATTAACCTGACTATAGATGGTTCGGTAAGTTGGCACAATATTCAATCTGCAGGTGAAGATTCCAAGGTCTATTTTGACAACTGACAATGAGGAAGATATGATAACTTTTCACGATGTTTCACAACTATTATAGTTTCTAGGTGGATTGGATATAAGGTTAGAGAACACCCTTTGTACAATGACACTTCAGACTTGGGAAGCTTTCAGGTTGAGCTGGAAGATAAAGTTGCACCAGAGAAAAGAATTCTTGTAATGGATGTTTCGCTAATATCCTCTCCTGTTAGATGGTGGGCCACCCACAGGGGTACTTTATTTTTCTAGGATAAAGCAAAGTGTTCCATCCAACATCATTTGATTCCCCCTTCACAACTTACTTCACTGAATACGAAACAATCATCTTTGGAATCATATGATGGGATTTCTTATTCAAGGGATCATGTTGCACATTGTATTTAGGTATGGGAAGTTGAAAAAATGCCTTACCAATTGTGGGTGCATCAATTTATTTACTCCTTAGGTCAAATTCCAACTACTTGGTATATACATGAGGAATCTTGATGCCAGACTATTTGCTAGGAAATCCTTAAACGACAGTTCTGTGACAACTTCTTATTCTCAGGTAAGTCCCTTGAAATCATTTTAGCTTTGCAACATATTAAGAAAATAATTTTTATTGATGAAGTTAAGCCTATACATCCTCCTATTTTCTATCATGAACATGACTATCTCCTTCATCATAGCCTTTACCCATCCTCTGCTCGATTACCTGTGGTCTATATTATTGTTGATAAATACCCAGATGATCCTGATGACCTTTTAGGAACTTATGCATTTGATATTTTGGGAATTTGAAGGGATTAGGGAGGTTAAGGATACTATCTTGGATGATGTTAGTAGTTCCTATACCAAAGCCTTGAAAGTTCAAAAAGTTAATATAGGAACTAATGAGCATCCTAAGCTAGCATCCATTGGATACTATTAGGATGAATAAACCATGACAAAGATAAACCCTATGTTGCAGGAATATGTAGAACTTTTACCTATGAACTTTTCATAGTTAAAGGGGATTAAAGGAGACTTAGGGGAGATGAAGATAGAACTCAATCCTAACTCAAAACCAATAAAACATAGGCCATATCGGCTTAATCCCTGAGTTAAAGAGAAAGTAAAGAAGTAAAGTGATAGAATGTTCGCTACTGGGCTTATTTTTCTAGTAGATGAGGCTGAGTGGATCATTCCTATTGTAATCCAAAGTAAGAAGGGTACTGAAGATATACACATCTGTGTGGATTACTGGAGTTTGAATGTTTCATGCATCCATGACCCTTTTCCTACACCCTTTAGAGATGAAGTCTTGGATCAAGTAGTAGGGAACTAAGCCTATTCTTTTATAGATGGGTGTTTTTGTTCCCATCAAGTCAGAATTGTTGAGGAAGAAAAATGAAAAACCACCTTCACTACTGAGTGGGGATAATTTTCTTACAATGTTATTCCCTTTGGGCTCAAGAATGACCCAGTGATGTTCTTTCGGATAGTAATCACAACATTTTGCGACTTCATCCATAAGTTTCTTGAAGTATACCTAGATTATTGGACTCTATATAGTTTACTCAAGGAGAACATCGGTCTCTTACGGATAAAGTTGGATCACTGTCGCCAATGGTATATTTCCCTTAATCTGAAAAGGTGCATATTTTGCATACCATTTGGGAATCTGATTAGCCATATAATTTGTAGGGAAGGAGTTCTAGTAGATCTTGCAAAAATTACATTTATTCTTAATATGTCTCCTCCTACCTCTGTGAAGTAGTTGTGAACAACCCTGGGACATACCAGATATTACCACTAATTTATCAAGGGTTACACACGTATAATAACACCTTTGGAACAAATAATCAATAAATATGAATGGTTTCGTTGGACTCGGGACTATGATAAGGCATTTGATCTCCTCAAAGAAAAGATGAGTATTTCACCTATTCTGACCTGTCCTAATTGGAAACTTAAATTTCATGTGCATATCAATGCCTTTACAATCATGTTAGGAGTTATTCTTGTGTAGCGAGGGGAAGGAAACTTGGATCATCCTATCTACTTTGCTAGTCGCAAACTTTCCCAAGCTAAAATCAACTACACTACAACTGAAAGGGAAGGTTTGGATATGGTGTATGCTTTACAAAATTATAGGCATTATTTACTTGGAGGTCACTTTAAATTATTTACTGACCATTTTGATTTAAAGTATCTTGTTAACAAGCCCGTATTAGAAGGTAGAATTTGTCGTTGGTTGTTGTTGTTTTAGGAGTTCTTTTTCGAGATCGTTGTTAAGCCTAGAAAGTTAAATTCTTTTCTAGATCACTTGTCTCTTCTAGAGTCCAAATAAAGTGGCAGGGTTGTATATTATTATCTCCCTAATGCAGATCTCTTTCGCATCGAGGCTATCCCTGATTACCTGTGGTATATTTACTTATTTCCAACTACTAGTACTTTGCGGGAGGGTTATTCTGAAACACAAAAGTGAAACCTTTTGGTTCATGTAGTAGATTATCAATTGATTGAGCTTCAAATGTACAAATTGATTTTGGATAATTTCTTGATATGTTACATACTTGATCATGAATGACCTGATACTCTGTGGGAATGTCACGATGGATTTGCGGGAGGACATGTAAATGGAAAGAAAACTACTCAAAATATCTTACAGGTAGGATTCTGGTGGCCTAAAGTGTTTAAATATGCTAAGGCCTATGCTCGAGCCTCTGATGTATGTAAGAGAGTGGGGAAACCATCACACCATGATGGGTTTCCTCTACACCCTGTTCACACACTACAAGTCTTTGAAAAATTGGTTGTCGAATTTATTGGTCGAATCACTCCCCTTTCCAAGCATTCAAAGGCTAGATCTATCATTATCGCAACTAATTACCTGACTTGATGGGCTGAAGTGAAGTTTTTTCAATATTTCTCTACACCCACTGCAACACGATTTATTTTTGAAAATGTTATTACTAGGTTTGGTTGTCCTCGAAGCTTAACCAATGATCAAGGAACCCGTTATCACTCCAGGAGTCTCTTTAGGTTGTACATCAAGAGAGCCTCGTAACTTAATCAAAATGATTAATGATGTATTGAAAACTTGATCAAATATGAATAACTCACACACTCACTCCTTCACTTAGAACAATTTGAACATACTCGGAAAAAACAAGGCTCTCAAAAGATATTGATCAGATGGTTTGAAAAAATTAGTTAGATGAAGAATGCTAACTACATCAACAACATCACATATATTGAAAACACATGTGAAAGGTCGAATATAACCAGTAGAAGATTTGTGATCTTAGTTTACTATTGTAGAGATAACATAATAGTCATCAATCATTAAGTAAACTATGAAATGAATATAACATTCAACTCACAAGTGCAGAATAAGAAAGATGAATAGAAGTCTAAACAATATCAATGAAAGAATCTTGTCATTCCAATATACATATCAAGGTTTTTACAACAAAAGAGTGCATAAATGTCTTCAATCTTGAACCCCCCTAGATCCTCCCTTTGGTCCTCTTTATATAGATATTAAATGCTCATATAGATCCAAAATAGATGGATCTCATAACCTCTTCACCTATCTTTGGTTTGTTAAATATATCCAACTTAAATCCGAATTTGTGAGGTGACTAGCAAAAACAAAGCATAAAATTTCTGGAAATATGTCTCTCAAAGATTCACCCATATCTCCCAAATCCTAATAGTTGTTGGAAAAATGAGAGAAATTTTTGAAAAGGAGATTGTGCTTGTGAAAAAAATCTCTCACTTTCCGAAAATACATTTCCATCTCATTATAATATTTCTCCAAATAAAGTGACTAAAACAGGAAAACATAGATTTCCAAAATCTAGTCATATTCCTACATTCTAAGATTTGATCCCTAGAATGTTTCCATTGGTGAAATGAAGTGTCACCTGCACCCATGGATGATATTTGATGAGGTATTGGAGGAATAGTCATCATCTTCCCCTAAAAATACTCTAGGCAAGTCGGATTTGGACTTTTTGACCAAAATTTATGAAATCTTCCATCTACAACAAGTTGGTAGCGTTGTTGGAGAAATTTCTATTTTCGGCACACTAGTTCAGTGGGAGTTAACTGACTAGTTCTATTTTAGAATTTATAATCTTAGACCATCACTATTATGCATGCATTCATAATTATAGCATGTCATTGCCTATATGAGTGAATATCACTCACTCATTGACAAGATCATAATATGCATTGATTCTTATTCTTCATGGTGTATCTCTCTTCCTTTTCTTGATAAGCTTTATTTTTGCATGCTTTAGCTAGATCTCCTGTGCAGGTTTCCATGAAACATTGACATGGTATCAGAGATATGCTTCTTGGAGCAAGCCATACAAGCCAATGAATAAGGAAAATCAAAGTTTCGGCGAGCTAAATCTGTGGTCGTACCTTTCAACAGTTATTTCTCCAAAATTATTAATGTTTTGAGGAAATGGCTCACATAGGAAGTAAACCGACCAATTATGCAAGTGGTTTTTCAACCATTTGGCAAGATTCCTCACCGCTTGGTCAAAAAGTAAGCCGCAAGATAGCTTCCTGAAACTGATACGAATCTGTGGTCATACCTTTCTACAATGATTGCTCCCAAAATATTAAGTTTTTGAGGAGACGTGTCGCGTAACAAGTAAATCGACCCATTATGCAAGTGTGTTTTCAACCATTTGGTGATATTATTCATCGTTTTCTCAAAAAGTAAGTCGGAAGATCATCTCCTGAAAATGATACGAATTTTCACTCTTTCTACCGTGATTTCTTAATTTTTCACTTGCAGATTGAGAGTAAATTTTTAGGGGTTATTAGAAATAGTGGGAGAGATGGATAGGAAAACTATTATGCAATCAAACTTGGTGGTAATCCTCACATCATACAATTATTTTGATTGGAAGCCCAAGGCATAATTTCAACTCAAAAGGAAAGGACTGTATAATTTGACGAGGGTGACAGAAACAAAACCTACATCAATGATTGAGAAGATGAGATGGGCAAATCATAAGGATGAGGCCATGGGACTACTTCTTGAGTTAATCTCCATTGATTTATGGTTTCATGTTGCTGCATGAAAGACTCCAAACGAGATCTGGACCACCTTGGTAGGAATATTTGGAAAGCAGGATGAGATGTGAGGTCATATGCTTGAGGTAGAGTTGAATACCTTAGACCCTAAAAGTTTTGATAATATACATGATTTCTTTTCTAAATTTAAATATTTTATTTTGATCTTGGGTGAATGTGGTATTGACAAGTATACACAAGAGAAACAACTATTCTAACAATATTGGCCAAGCTAAGACCATAATACGTTGTATATGTATCCAATTTCCACTCTGGCAGATGTCTTTTTGGAACAAATTGGAAAATGCCTATGTTGGCTCAGTTCATTGAGTCTCTTACACAAGAGCAGACAAAACTCATATAGATGGGCCTAATGAAAGATCCCAAAGCACATGCACTCACCATGCATGATGGAAAAGGGTCATCCAAACAAAACAGGAAGGAGGGCTATTCCAAACCCTTTAATGATTCTTCAGGTTCCAAAGACTCTTCAGAGTCCAAGAAGAAGAAGAAGGGAAAATAGTGCACTTACTACAATAAACCGAATCATGAAGAATTCACATGCATGAAGAAACAGATCGATCTTATGGCATAGGCACTTCAACAGAACAACCTTGGAAAATTCTTTCCAGAGGGAGTTAAGAAGCAGAAGGAAGAAGATCATGCTCCTAAGAAAGGTAATCATCATGCTCTAGTTGCAATTCATTGCTCATCTGATTCATGGATTATAGATTTTGTTTCATCCCATCATATGGAAATGAAAAAGGAAGTTTTCTCTTCTTTGAGTCCATGCTCAAGACCCCCTATTCTCGTGGGGGGTGATACTCCAGTAGTAGTAGCAAGAGAAGGGAGAGTGGAACTCCACAATGGTAGTTTTGAGAATGTTTTACATGTTCCAAATCTTTCTATGAATATTCTCTCAATTTATCAGATCACTCAGAAAGGTAAAAAGGTTGAATTTACATCAGATCCAGTTTCAGTAATTGACATGCATGACAATTCCATAATTGCAATTGGTGAGGTGGATCACAAGTCAAGGTTGTATAAATTCAATAATTTTTCTGACGATGACTCCTCTATTCTAATTACACATAAGGAGAGTACTTTGCATGTACCACCAGTGCAACATGCATATACTCTTGTTCTTCCATCAGTTTCAGACATCAGAGATGATTCCATACACTCAGATTTTGTACATGGAAATAAGTAGGTAGTAGAGCCAGATAAGAAGCCAGTGTTGAAGCTTCAGCAGATGCCCAAGAAGGCACAGACCACACTTCAAGCAATAAGAAACCTTGCAGGGAATCCATTGTATTAGAGGATGACTCAATCTCGGAATGAGGATCCTTCTCATGTATTTTCAGCTTCAGAACCTGCGATGCCCATGCATTGCTATATGGTTCAATCTACTGATACATAGAACTATAATAGGGTTGTGGGAAATCCATTATGGCAAGAAACCATGCAAAAGGAGTATGACTCACTCCTAAAGAATCAGACTTCACATCTCATTCCACTTCCACCAGAAAAGAATATTTTCAGGTGCAGATGGGTCCATAGGATCAAGAGGTACAAGGCTAGATAGGTTGCCAAAGGACTTCATCAGATCCATAAAGATTTCTACATATTCACTAAGACTTCAGTGAGAAGAAGTTTCAGACTTTGCGGGATCGTCTTGCAGCTAGGAACATAGTTGTCTAGTAGCTATCATTTTCTTCTTTTGATACATTATATTTTGAGGGGGGGGGGGGTTTGTTCCCACTTGGTTTTCCCTCTTTCCTCACTTTTATTCAGTTTTCATTAGTTGCGATGTACATGAGTAACTAAAATGGTCTAGTAGTCGAGACTCATTTTTACTCCATAGTGATGTTCAGGGGGGGTGTTGGAGAAATTTCTATTTTCGGCACACTAGTTCAATGGGACACTAGTTCAGTGGGAGTTAACTGACTAGTTCTATTTTAGACTTTATAAGCTTAGACCATCACTATTATGCATGCATTCATAATTATAGGATGCCATTGCCTATATGAATGAAGATTACTCACTCATTGACAAGATCATAATATGCATTGATTCTTATTATTCATGGTGTATCTCTCTTCCTTTTATTAATAAGCTTTGTTTTTGCATGCTTTAGCTAGATCTCCTATTTAGGTTTCCATGAAACACTGACAAGCGCTCTTAGTGTAAAAAAGGCATTTTGTGCTACCAACTCTTCCATAGAATGAATTATTGAACCTAATGCATAAAATTCACTTGGAAAACAAAACCAAAGCTCGAGGAGGTTGCTTTAGGTCTAAAACTTCATAGTACATCATTCCATATGCTGAGCAAATCCAAATTTGATCTTTAAATCTTCTTTTACCTTCTTATGTGAAATTAGGTTTTTGGCTTGGTAAATAACTTCAAATGCTTTTAGGGAAGCATAAAATGTTTAGGAGATAGTTCTAAAAGAGTCTAATGCTTTAGAATTTGAAGAATAAGCCCTGAACATACTTCTACTATAGCCATGCCTACCTTTGACTTGCTTTGACCAATTACTTACTGCAGTGAAACAAAGTATGCAGTGAGTGTAGATTTCTGCACTTTGGGGGCTTGGTACAATCCTTATATACTAGTATACATTTATGCAAGTATTTTGAACTTGAATCTTCATTAATACACCTCTCTTACATACTATGTACTCTTATAGAACCCAAAATAATCACTTGCAAGGAGGAACGAATCAAAAGTACTATGTTCAACAATCCGAGAGGAAAATGGTAGATAGTAGGAAGGTTATGATATAATAGATACAACATTAAGCCATGTGAGGTTAATATTTGATTTCAAAATGTATGTAAACTCATAACTTGACCAACAAACTATCAATCAACCGTCTCGTTGTTAAATATATCCAAATTCTTCTTCTTCCTTATCTTTCTCCCAATGTGCTTAAACTCTTATTGAAATTCATCCATTTGACTGGAAACCTAATTCATGAGTGTATCATTGCTTGAATATCTGATTTTCCTCCTTGAGGTTCTTGATAAAATCCCTGGACATCTCAAGATGATAGCCCTCTAAATTCTGGCAATACCTCAAACAGTCCATCCTCTTGAAGGAATCCACATGGTTTTAATCTAGTTCAATGGTGCTTGTGTCTGATGGCTCAAATCTGAAAAGAGATCCTAACCTCTGCTTGGAATGGGATCCTTATTTGGATCCATTTGCGGCTTGTAGCAAGCTTTCTCTGCACAAGAAATTGTTATAACCAAACTTGTTAATAAAACCCTTCTTTTGCGTGTAAAATGATTTTGGAAAACTTTAGTTAATAGCTTTAAGAAAAAGATTGGAGGGAAATTTAGCTTGTTGGTGACGTCCTCTAAAATTCAAAACCTTCTCCTCAAATGATGTAAGTGATTTGACATCATTTCATTATGAAACAATGAACTTACAATAGTTTGTAGCATGTTATATAAAGAAAACATGGTTTGTGCTACAAACTCGTGACTTTTGGAATTTTGATGTGGACAAGGTCTCGTAATGATTTAAATGACCAATGAGGGATAATATGACAATCAATGACATTTTTTGGTATAGGACCCACTCTTAGACTAAGGCATTTTAAAACATGACTAATTTGACTAAGTGACCCTTGAAGACTACTAGTCACCCTTCCAATACAACTGACATGACCAAACTTTGGTGAAAAGGCTGACTTGAGAGGCTGACTTTCTAGGAGTTAACATTAGGATTCAACTTGGATGGAAACATCCCTGTGAGGTTTCCAAGAACCTAGTAGTTCCAGTCACCTTGTCCATTGGGCTATGGAGTCATCGGACCTGTGCAACCAATCCCCTGCAAACCTTCAAGATTTGATATTCATTTTTTTCATACCCTGATATACTGGAAACAACACTGGATATTTATTGAAAATTGAAAACCAATGCTCAACTATAGATCTTATTCACGTACACTCCTACTCTAATCAATTTTACTACTTGTTGATCAAGTGAAATCATGCTTCCAATGAGGCCATATAAGTAAACTCATGACTGGAAATCTTCTTTTTATGCCACTGATTAGAAGATAATAATAAAATCATAGCAGTGACCATAAAAACTCTTTCAGAAGATCACACTTACTGTCAAATGCAAGTGACATGATAAAATATGAAAACTAAAAGGAGTCTCAAAGATAAGACTCTAGTAAGGCTACCACTGGATCTTCAAAATTGTGATCACCATCATATAGATTCAGAATCATTGACTGCTCATGTATGTATTCCTCTTTGCTATATCCTTGTGACTCGAATCCATCACTATGATGTGCTAGCCCATCACAGTTGACAATTTCTGACAGAAAAGAAGATATATGTTCATGATATTCTACATCATTGTCTCCATAATGATCAAATGAAGGATGAGTCTTAAAAGATATATCATGACAGAACTGTTGATTACTCTCCCAAACAATGATCTCTTTAAAAGATGTATCAAAACTAAGGAGATTTTCATTGGAATTTTGAACAACAGACTCATAACTATCATCAACCATAGTATAATTACATTGTTGATATTCTTCTTGTTGAAAAGTAGAACTAGATGATATTCCATTAGTCAAAACGCCTTCATAAACTTTAAAATATTCCTCATCATCGCTATATTTGTCAAATATGGGAACATCAGGATAAAATCTTAATGGCAGAGATGAATATTTATGCATATAATCATCAACAATATGATTTTGAAACATATTTGAAACAACAACTCCTTCTTCCTCATCATAATCATCCTTCCCATCTAGATTTGAATCAACAGGTTCATAAGAAGCAAAACCTAAAACATCCTCAACTATGCAATCATCGATATTACGATCAATTATATCTTGAAGATTTTCTTCTTGGGAATTAATAATAGAAAGAATTTCATCCTCATCTATATCTTCATTAATATATTCACTTTCATTCTCACTACTAGAATAAACAACATGTTGAATATCTAAATGAAACTCCTCACAACAATTTTCAAATAAGGACTCATCTGAAAAGTAATTTTTGCAATACTCATTGAATACTCTGTGGAAATCCTTCAAGGATGAAATGTTTGAAGGAGGTAAAGAGAAATACCACTTATGTGCATCACCCTCCAATGAATAGAAAAACATATTCATGAGCACATCTTCATCATGTATATTTAATTGAGCCATGCATTGATGAAATCTAATGAGGTGATCTGAAGGATTATCCTCTTTCCTTTCTTTGAACCGAGGAAGGCAGTCTCCCTAAATAGCCATAAGAGGTACTAGATGTGGGAAACTAGGGACTGTAGAAAATCTAAGAGGTGCAAACCTCCTAGCCAAAAGAGAAGCAAATGCCTTTGACATTTTAATATTGTGGAGTCACCACTGAATTCATCCTTCGTGAAGTCACCAGATAGAATATTACAACCAGTATGATTCCCAGCCTTTGTCTATCATCAAAATCTAGAACTATGTCGTCTCCCAGGGAAGCTTGATTCACACTCCTCTCCCTGGCAGTGGCGCCAATTTGTTATCACTTCAAGAGTCTCTTTAGGTTGTAGATCAATAGATCCCAATAACTTAATCAAAATGCTTAATGATTTATTGAAAACTGGATCAAAGATGAATAACTCACACACTCACTCCTTCACTTAGAACAATTTGAACATACTCGGAAAAAACAAGGCTCTCAAAAGATACTGATCAGATGGTTTGAAAAACTTAGGTAGATGAAGAATGCTAACTACATCAACAACATCACATATATTGAAAACACATGTGAAAGGTCGAATATAACCAACATAGGATTTTTTATCTTAGTTTACTAATGCAGAGATAAGATAATAGTCATCAATCATTAAGTAAACTAGGTGTTGAAAAGTCAACAAGAAAGAATGTGTCTAATTTACTTTTCCCTTAAATAAATTGGACAATAAATATTAATCTATTATCTCATAATTACTTGAAATAATTAATTGAAATGGAAAATCAATTAACTATTGGAAATTCGATTTCAAAGGTTGACTGGTAAGACATGGAGGTGACTTGAAGTTGTAACAGAGTTATAAGTGTAGTTATGAGAGTTGTGAAGTAGTTTAACTCAGTTAAGTGAGTTAAGCCCAATTGTACTAGTTGTAACTAAACTTACACTAGTGAGAGTTTAGTGAATTAATTATTAATTAATTCACAATCAATGAACTCACATGCAACTGAAGATTCACCACGGTTAACTACGTGCATGTCAGATCTAGTGGAGACCCAGTTGAGATAACAGGTGAAAGGGATCGTTTGGGTATGAGTTGTGATCTGAGTGAAGTGCACTCATGCAATCACACATGCAGTGGATATGCTCATGAGCATGTGAAAACTAGGTAATTCGAATTCATTGTGAGAATTCCAATTGCAGGGATTGTGCAGAGGAGGCAAGTTGTCTGGACACAGAGAATTGGCACATGTATTCTCTGAGTTTTTGTATGACCATGTGAGACAATTGTATTGTACTGAGAGCTATTGGATTAGAGTTTTGTATGATATTGTTTCATGATCCATGATATACATAATATATGATAGTGGGGTTTTTAGCTTTATGCTTTCCTTGTAAAACTTTTGTGTTATGTGTACTTGATATTTCACTTTGTGATCATGGTTTAAATTTTTGCAAGAATATTAGTAGAAGCGATTCTGTATTTAACAGTGGCATATAATTGTTAGATCAGGAGAATCACAGGAAATACATTAATTGTATTGAAATTTCTACATGGTATCAGAGCTATGGAGCCACGGAAGTGAGGTGTGAAAATAATAGTATTTTCGTAGGTCCCATCTCTGGCAGGGTGCAAACCTTAGTACTGAAAACTTTGTGCATTTCTGAGAGAAGAAATTATTGCACCCTACTCAAAGGAGAGGTGCGAACTTCCTTAGGATTCTCACAGGATACTTAAAGGAGAGGTGTGAACCTCCCTCACCCCACAGTGTGAACTCTCTCATAAGGTTCGTAGGCTATACATAGGTGAGGTGCAAACTTCCCTCAGGATAGTAACTGGTCAGGTGCGAACCTCCCAGGGCAAGAAGGGTTGCAACAAATGATTTTGTGGTTGGATAACATTTGAATTTGTAGAAGGACTTTCTTGGTGCTACATTTGATTCAAGATCTAAATGGCTTTCAAAGGCTTGAGGTTGGAATATGCACTCGAGGGCAGCTCGAACTACATTGCTTGGAAGGATAGGATGGAAGTAGTACTCGAAGACAATGGCTTGAAGGAATACATTGACAAAGATGTTCCTAAGCCAGATGCGACAGACACTGCAACTCTTGATGCATGGCAAAAGAAAGTGGAAAAGGCGAGGAGGATTCTGTTGGAGGGAGTACGAGACCACATTGTCTCAAGTCTACATGGGAAATCCACACCACATGCAATGTGGAAGGTTTTGATGGATCTGTTCCAAAACAATAGTGACCATAGGAAATTGGAGCTCAAAGATAAACTCAGGAAGATCAAGATGGAAAAGGGCGACTCCATTCCAAAATATCTCACGAAGTTTGTTCAATGTTAGGATGAGCTTGGAAGTGTGGGAATACTAGTCGCTACTGATTATTTGGTGAGCTTGGCTCTCCTAGGACTTCCCAAGAGTTGGCACAGTTATCAAGACTCTATCAATGGAAGGGGAAAATTTCCAGATTGGGAATGAAAATGGTCAGATCTAGTGCAAGAGGAGTTCAGGCGGAACACCGGAGATGGATCTTCATCAAAGCATGATGATGAAGAGGATTTTTCTTTGACTGCCAAGACAAGGAAAGGAAAAGGGAAGAAATTCCATTCAAAATCTGAGTCTAAAGTCAAGAAGTTGGATTTGTCCAAAGTGAAGTGTTTTCACTGTCACAAACATGGGCATCTCACTACTAATTGTCTGCAGAAGAGGAAGAACAAGATAGTTGCTAGAGCTTGACTTCTCTTTGATCGCATGCATGTCTTCAAGTGCATTGGGATCGGTGTTGTATTTGGATAGTGGTGCTTCCTACCACATGACGGGAGATAAAGAGTCTTTCAGTGACTTGGAGGAGAAAGATCTCAAAATGCATATTGAGATGGGTGATGATGGATGATACAGTGCGACTGGTATTGGTACCATTACCTTTCAGAGGGAGTCAAGAAAACCATTTCAAATGAAAAATGTTATGCATGTTCCAGGTCTGAAGAAAAACCTGGTCTCATTCGCAATGTTGGGGGGAAAAGGCTATGACGTTACTTTCAATGGTGGAAAATCCTACCTGTGACATAAAGCAACGGGTCAAGTTAAGAAGATATGGATTCGAGTTAAGAATTTCTACATTCTGGAGGTAGATGTCTGTGGTGCCATGGTGGGCAAGGCAGAAAAAGTGGTGAGTCGAGATGAGGGCAAATTATGGCACAAGCGATTGGGCCATATTCATCATGGAGCCTTGAATATCATGCAACAAATATCCACTGGACTTCCAATGGGAACACTTTCTCAGTTAGATCAGTGCAAGGGGTGCACCCTGGGGAAGTATGTAAAGTCCACCTTTCAAGAAAAGGAGAACCATGCTTCGGTGATCCTCGAGAGAATTCACACAGACATGTGTGGACCATTCTCAGTTGCTTCAACAGAAAAACATAGGTATTATGTTATTTTTGTTGATGAATTTTCTCGTAAATGTTGGATATTCTTCATGCAGAAGAAGGATCAAACATTCTCAAAGTTCTGTGAGTTTAAAGCATTGGTGGAGAAAGAGTCGGAGAATCAAGTGAAATATCTAAGGAGCAATAATGGTGGAGAATACATCTCTAACAAATTCAAAGACTTCTGTAGCAAATAAGTATTTCAAAGATAACTCATAGCGCCTCATAACCCACAACAAAATGGGGTCACGGAGAGAAAGAACAAAACGATCATGGGTGCAACACAAGCGATGTTGCATGATCAGGGCCTACCAATGCATTTGTGGGAAGAAGCATGAAATACTGCGGTTTATGTGCAAAACCATTGTCCTCATAGAGTACTTGGCATGAGTACACCTAAAGAAGATTTCACTCATAAGAAACCTGATGTTTCTCATTTAAATTTTTTTGGCTCATATGTTTATGTGCATGTGACCAAGGATTCTAGGAAGAAGTTAGAACCAACTGCTGAAGTTGGGATATTTGTGGGGTACAAAAAAACACCACATAATTATCGTGTGTATTTTCAGAACAGTGAGATGACTCTTATGCGATGGTATATAAAATTTGATGAGGGGAAAGCCATGCGGTTGTCACTTGAGAGGGAGCTAGACTTGCATGCAGAAGAGGAACTGTTGGTTCCCAAAGATGAGTCTCAATATGTGGGTCAACCACATGAGTAGTTTCATGGAGTGGAGGAAACCACTCATGCAGAGCCATCCATCAGAAATGGCAGAAAGCACACCATGGAAGTTGACAGATTGAGACTAGATGCTACACAGAATGTAGAAGCCCCTACTTCACAGCGCAGACAGAGACAGTCTCCTGATTGATTTGCTGGATACATGGCTCTCATGAGAAAATGTATTGTTACTGAACCATCTTCATTTTAGGAAGAAGTGCAGGATCCCACTTGGTTTGATGCTATGGTAGAGGAGTATGACTCCATTGTCAAAAATAGTGCATGGGAAATTGTCCCAAGAACGGTCGACAAATCAGTGGTAGGTTCGAGATGGATTTACAAGGTAAAGTAGGTTGTTGATGGGAGTGTGGAGAAATACAAGGCTAGGCTTGTGGCTCGAGGCTTCCCACAAATAGAGGGGATAGATTATGATGAGATCTTTGCACCTGCCGCAACGCTCTCTTCCATAAGATCCATCCTTGCACTCTCAGCACAGATGGGCTGGCGCATTCATCAGATGGATGTAAAAATTGTGTTCCTCAATGGGATCATTGAGGAAGAAGTGTACATTGAACAACCCGAAGGTTTTGAGACCTTTGACAGAGATTCGCATGTGTGCAGACTCAAGAGAGCAATGTATGGGTTGAAGTAAGCACCCTGTGCTTGGTGCACTCGGATAGACAACTATTTCACCGGATTGGGCTTCACCAAAAGTGAAGCAGATGCAAACCTATACCAAATTTTGGTGGAGGGTAAGATTTTAATCATTGTTATTTGTGTTGATGATTTAATACTGACTGGTGATGAGCAGGTGATACACTCATGCAAGGATGACCTTGCAAAGGAGTTCGAGATGAAGGATTTGGGCCTTCTTCATTATTTCCTTGGATTGGAAATATGGCAGCGAGATGGTGAACGTTTTGTGTCTCAAGGAAAGTATGCAAGGGAGATACTGGGTAAGTTTCACATGGAGGGTTGCAAACCCATGGATACTCCTATTCCAGGAAACTGGAGAAAATAGGATGCTGCTTCTGGAGAGGTAGTGGATGCTACTGTCTATCAACAGTTAGTGGTTTCGCTAATGTATTTAGTGAACACGAGACCAAACATTTCCTATGTGGTTAACCAACTAAGTCAAGCGATGGTTAAGCCTACCAAATGCTTTTGGAAGGTGGGTAAGCATGTCCTGAGATATATGAAGGGAACATCTGAGTATGGATTATGGTTCAAACAGACAGATGAGGTGAAGTTGCATGGCTTCACGGATGCAGATTGGGTGGGCAGCCCAATAGACAGAAAGAGCACATCAGGGGGGATCTTTAGTATCAAATCTACAATTGTTTCTTGGTACAGTAGGAAACAAATATCCGTGGCACTTAGTTCAGCGGAAGCGGAATACATGGCAGTGAGTCAAGATGCATGTGAGGCTATCTGGATGAGAAAGATCTTGGTTGGTTTGTTTGGTTATCATTTAGATCCAACAGTGATTCATTGTGATAATCAGAGTTGCATTAAAATCTCGATTAATCATGTGTTTCATGATAGATCTAAGCATATAGATATCTAGTATCATCATCTTAGAGATTGTGTGCAGCGGAAGATCATGTTTCTTCAATACATTCCTATGGAAGATCAGGATGCAAACATTCTGATGAAGGCGCTCACCAGGAGTAAATTCGAATATCATAGAGACATGATTGGGGTGAAGGATAATCCCTTTCTTGTTGAGAGGGAGTGTTGAAAAGTCAACAAGAAACATGTGTCTAATTTTCTATTCCCCTAAATAAATTGGACAATAAATATTAATCTGTTATCTCATAATTACTTGAAATAATTAACTGAAATGGAAAATCAGTTAACTATGGGAAATTCGAGTTCAAAGGTTGACTACTAAGACATGGAGGTGACTTGAAGTTGTAATAGAGTTATAAGTGTAGTTATGAGAGTTGTGAAGTAGTTTAACTCAGTTAAGTGAGTTAATCCCAGTTGTACTAGTTGTAACTGAACTTACACTAGTGAGAGTTTAGTGAATTAATTATTAATTAATTCACAATCAGTGAACTCACATGCAATTAAAGATTCACCATGGTTAACTACATGCATGTCATATCTAGTGCAAACCCAATTGAGATAACAGGTGAAAGGGACAGTTTGGCTATCAGTTTTGATTTGAGTGAAGTGCACTCATGCAAACACACATGCAGTGGATATGCTCATGAGCATGTGAAAACTAGGTAATTCGAATTCATTGTGAGAATTCTAATTGTAGGGATAGTGCATAGGAGGCAGGTTGTCTGGACACAGAGAATTGGCACATGTATTTGCTGAGTTTTTGTATGACAGTGTGAGACTATTGTATTGTATTGAGAGCTCTTGGATTAGAGTTTTGTATGAGATTGTTTCATGATCCATGATGTACATAATATATGATAGTGGGGTTTTTAGCTTTATGTTTTCCTTGTAAAAATTGTGTGTTATGTGTTCTTGATATTTCACTTTGTGATCGTGGTTTAAATTTCTACAAGAATATTAGTAGAAGTGATTATGTATTTAGCAGTGGCATATAATTGTTAGATCAGGAGAATCGCAGGAAATACATTAATTGTATTGAAATTTATACACTAGGAAATGAATATAACATTCAACTCACAAGTGCAGAATAAGAAAGATGAATCGAAGTTTGAACAATATCAGTGAAAGAAGCTTGTCATTCTAATACATATATCAAGGTTTTTACAACAAAAGAGTGCATAAATGTATTCAATCTTGAACCCCCCTAGCTCCTCCCTTTGGTCCTCTTTATATAGAGATTAAATTCTAATATAGATCCAAAATATATGGATCTCATAGCCTCTTCACCTATCTTTGTTTTTTTGAAGATATCCAACTCAAATCTGAATTTGTGAGGTCGCTAGCAAAAACAGAGTATAAAATTTATGGAAATATGCCTCTCAAATATTCACCCATATCTCCCAACTAATAATAGATGTTGGAAAACTGAGAGACATTTTTGAAGAGGTTCTAGTTCTTGTGAAAAACCTCTCTCACTTTCCAAAAATACATTTCCATCTCTTCATAATATTTCTCCAAATAAAGTGACTAAAACAGGAAAACACAGATTTCCAAAATCTAGTCATATTCCTACATTCTAGGATTTGATCCCTAGAATGTTTCCATTGGTGAAATGAAGTGCCACTTGCACCCATGAATGCGATTTTATGAGGTCTTGGTGGAATATTCATCATCTTCCCCTAAAAATACTCCAACCAAGTCGCATTTGTACTTTGTGACCAAAATTTATGAAATCTTCCATCTACAACAAGTTGGTAGCGTGCGTAGTGTAAAAAAGGTAGTTTGCGCTACCAACTCTTTTGTAGAATGCATTCTTCAACCTAATGCATAAAATTCACCTAGAAAACAAAACCGAAGCTTGAGGAGGTTTATTTAGGTCTAAAACCTCATAGTACATCATTCCATATGCTGAGAAAATCCAAATTTGATCTTTAAATCTTCTTTTACCTACTTATGTGAAATTAGGTTTTTGGCTTGGTAAAGAACTTCAAATGCTTTTAGGGAAGCATAAAATGATTAGGAGACAGTTACAAAAGAGTTTGATTCTTTAGAGGTTGAATAATAATCCCTGAACATACTTCTACTATAGCCATATCTAACTTTGACTTGCTTTGACCAATTACTTATTGCAGCGAAACAAAATATGCATTGAGTGTAGATTTCTACACTTTGGGGGCTTGGTACAATCCTTATATACTAGTACACATTTATGCAAGTAGTCTGAACTTGTATCTTCATTAATACACCTCTCTTACATACTATGTACTCTTCTATAACCCAAAATTATCACTTGCAAGGAGGAAGGAAGCAAAAGTACTATGTTCAACAATCCGAGAGCAAAATGCTATATAGTAGGAAGATCATGATATAATAGATACAACATTAAGCCATGTGAGGTTAATATTTGATTTCAAAATGTATGTAAACTCATAACTTGACCATCAAACCATCAATCAACAGTCTCGTTGTTAAATATAGCCAAATTCTTCTTCTTCCTTATCTTTCTCCCAATGTGCTTAAACTCTTATTGAAATTCATCCATTTGACTGGAAACCTGATTCATGAGTGTACCATTGCTTCAATATTTGATTTTCCTCCTTGAGGTTCTTTATAAAATCCCTGGACATTTCAAGATGATAGACCTCTAACTTCTAGAAATACCTCCAACAATCCATCCTCTTGAACGAATCCACATGGTTTTAATCTAGTTCAATGATGCTTTTGTCTGATGGCTCAAATCTGACAAGAGAGCCTAACCTCTCCTTGGAATGGGATCCTTGTTAAGCCCTAATGTTGGCTCATTACCCCTTAATTGGGGCATATTATATTAGTAATGATATTTTATTTATGTCAGCTTTAGGCCATTAGTTGTAATTATACCTCCTATTCTCCTATATATACCAAGGAGACATTTTCATTTTGAATCATCTTGTACTTGAACATTTAAGTGGG
>JZKD02S2418630.1:555698-576242 GCA_000966675.3 Picea glauca | reverse complement strand
TATCCTATATATACCAAGGAGACATTTTCATTTTGAATCATCTTGTACTTGAACATTTAAGTGGGGTAAAAGGAGGTTGCCCCCTTGAAGAGGCTTATTATTTGAAATTATCTCTGTTTCAAGGCGTTGAGTACTTTTCCTGAGGTTTTTCCATGCTATATTGATGTTTGGTTCTTAACAATCCTTCTTTGGAGCCATTTACATCCTGTAACAAGATTTCTCTGCACAAGAAATTGTTATAACCAAACTTGTTAATAAAACCCTTCTTTTGCATGCAAAATGCTTTTGGAAAAATTTAGTTAATAGCTTTAAGCAAAATCTTGGAGGGAAATTTATCTTGTTGGTGACGTCCTATAAAATTCAAAACCTTATCCTCAAATGATATAAGTTGTTGGCCCTCAAACAAGCTTTGAGGAAATCTTGGTCAGGAATGACCACTTTTTGGACTTCGATGCAGTGATCGAGGAAGGATTTCCCAGGCGGAGCTGAGATCACAGATCTCACGTGTTTTGTGGGCTTTGTGGACCCAAGAAGGGGTTCCTAGGGATTTTGTAAAGGGTTATGGGATGTTGGCCGATGGGTTATTCTATGTTAAGGATTTATTGTAAAAGTATAAATAAGAATAATATTGTAAGGATGAGTAGTAGTAGAAGTGAAGTCTAAGTGGCTTGCAAGGCTAAGTGCAAGTAGTTTTGGGTTTCTTAGTGCAACATAATGTGTATGTAAGGCTTCATGCTTGATAGAGAATGTTGGCACAAGGGCACACCCAGGGTTCATATCTAACAGTGCACCAACAAGCCCTAACTACTGGCCCTTTCGTCAACACCTGTGAAGCAGATGTAGTCTCACTCGAAGCAGCTATAGGGGTTTAAGGACACAGGTGTCTACAACCAAAGGAAATGCAAAGTGGATTCACATCAACAACACACAACCACCTAGTTATCCTTTATCTTCCTTACCAAATGAGAAAGTTGCATTTCATATATAACGCAATATCAAAATAGAAACATATCAAGTGACAAAGAATAGATCATCAATCACACATAACACAATATATACGCAGTTCACCCTCTCCCTAGGGCTACGTCCACAAATCTGTGCTTTATGATATATTAAGATGGAATCATACAGTTCTTATCTGTGCTCTTAGCTAGCAGATCTTCTCTTCTTCTCTCTCCTTCTCTCTCTTTCTCTCCCCTCCCTGTGCACCTAGCTGCAGGGTTGATCTTCACACCCAGCTAAAGATCTTACAATACCATAAGGCTCTCACACTCAACACTTCTCTCTCACACGGTAGTACGTACTCAATCATACAATAACAATGAACTCTCAACCAACTTAGCACCAACCCATCCCAAGTCCTCTAGACCTTTATTTATACATTAAAATAGCTCTCGGACACCCTTAGGTTTAAAACCTAAGTGTCAAAAACCTAGATACCAAAACCCTAGGTGTATAAAACCCTAGGTCATCTTGACCTGCGTTTTCAGGGATTTGTCAACCTATCTTTCCTTCCTTTACATGCAGTGCTTCAAAGAATTCGTTAACATATTATTTGTCTTGTTGAGTTGTCCATGATCCCTCTTCCTTGTTGATCTGTCATCCTCAATATCCTCATCCAACAACTTGCTTTCTCTTACTTCGCTCTGTCTTTTCTGCTCTTTTTCTCACTTCGACCCAGTATCAGTCACTGTGTATTCTGCACAGTTCGCATTTTTCCTTTTCTCCATTAATATTTTCTTTCTTCCATAACCAAGGGCCAACAGGCCCCCAACACTCACCTGTGACTCATCCCGAGGCACTTCAGATATAATCTTTTTGTTTCATTTCAACTTCAGACTACGCAAGGAAGCATATGCTTTCTGCTCTGTTTCTCCCTTCTATGTGTAGATTGTCTTTTCTATTTCCGGTACCGAGTTTCAACTGCACCTAGTACCTAGACCCTTTTCCTTTTTCTTTTACTAAGAGCTGCGAGGCAGCTGGTTGTCATAATACAATTTCAACCGACTTCCATTCACCAAACCTTCCTTCCATTCTCCAGTCAAATTCTTCAACTGCATAGCTCCTCCTTCTGTAACATAGGCAATCTCATATGGCCCAAGCTAATGCATCCTAAGCTTCCCTGGATGCTTCATGAACTTATTGTCATATACCAATACCATATCTCCTTGCTTGAAAGATTTCTTCTTGATGTGTCTGTCATGGTAGGCCTTTTCTCTTTCTTTCTGAACCTGCTGGTGAAATCCTGCAATAAATCTGTCTTCTTCCAATTCAACCAACTGTGCAATACTCTCTTTCACAGCATGAGTTTCATCCATATCTGTAAAGGTTGCAATTCTCAGACTAGGAACCAAATATTCCATGGGTACAACTGCTTCTAGACCATAGACTAATTTAAAGGGGGTTTGCATGGTCAGTTTCTTACAAGTGGTTCTATAGGCCCATAATATTGCTGTTACTCTCAAATCCCAGTCATCCCTGTTCACGCCGCATATATTCATTAGCGTTGTCTCCAAGATCTTATTGAATGTTTCAACTAGCCCATTTGCTTGTGGATGATAGGGTGTGCTCTTCTGATGGTGAAATTCAAATTCATGAGTCAAGGATTCAATAGTCCTATTAATAAAATGTGTGCCTTGATTGCTCATAAAGATCTTTGGGCATCCAAACCTGGTTATGATATCATCAAATATGAAGTGCACAGCTTTAGTTGCACTACAATCCTTAACTACTCTTGCTTTTGCCCATCTGGTCAAATACTCTGTCGCAATGATTATGTGTCTATATCTCGTGCACTTTCTTGGTGGGATGATAGGTCCCATGAAGTCAATGGCCAATTTCTCAAATGCCTGTAAGTTCAGTTGTAGTGCTAAAGGCATATCATCTCTTCTGGAAGGTTTCCCAACTCTTTGGCATACATCACAGGCCTTATAGTATTCCTTAGCATCTTTGTGTAGAGTAGGCCACCAAAGGTTAGCCCTAAGAATCTTTTGCATTGTTGCTTTCCCTGTGTAGTGTCCTCCTGCAATTCCTTCATGTGCTTCTATGAGGATCAATGGTCTCTCTGCTTCCATAAAACAACTTCTCAATATCTCATCAGGTCCCATCTTGTATAGTTGTCCAGCTATAAGTGAAAAATCTATAGCGCGTACTACCAACCGATTCTTCTAATTGATTGTATATTCACAAGGTTCCAGTCCTGTTGATAGGAACTGCACTATCTCTATGAAGTGAACATCAACCTTCCTGATGGATAGAAATTGTGCATCTAGCAATGTATCCTACAAACTAGTAGGCTCTTCTCCATGTTCCAACCTCGACAAGTGGTCAGGACCTTTTTTCATCCTTCCTGGCTTAACCACGATCTCGAAATCATATTCCTGAAATAACAGAAGCCATCTGCATATTCTCCCCCCCAACAATGGCTTGTTGACTAAGTATTTAAGCACAAAATGATCAATGAACATCTTAAAATGTCCTCCCAACAAGTAGTGGCAGAATTTTTGCAGCGCATACACTATGGCTAATCCTTCTCTCTCTGTGGTGGTGTAATTAATCTCAGTTGTCGATAGCTTCCTAATAGTAAAGGCTAATGGGTGGTCAATGTCTCCAGCTCCCAGTTGTGCTGACATTGCTCCTAATGAGATAGAAGATGCATCGACATTCACGTGAAATTCCTTACTCCAATCTGGGAAAACCAGAATGGGCACAGTAACCATTTTTTGTTTCAGTGTGTCAAAGCTCTACTAGCATTCTTCTGTCCAATGATACTGACAGTCTTTATTTAGAATCTTCTCCATGGGTGTTGTGATCTATGCATATCCTTTAATGAACTTCCTGTAGTATCCAATATTTTCTAGCATAGTGCATAGTTTTTTGAATGAAGTAGGAGGGGGTAGATCGATTATAATGGAAATCTTGGATGGATCTACCAGCAATCCCTGATTACACACAATATGGCCCAACAACACTCCGAAAGGTGAAAATAAGATGCACTTTTTCAGGTTCAAGGAAATCTGACATTGCCTGCACTTATCCAACATTAGTCTTAAACATTCAATATGATTTTGCAAAATGTTGAAAACAGTCTAGTCATCAAAATATGCTTCCAGGAATTTATGTAAAAACTCCTTAAACGCCTCGACCACGACCCTAGAAAAGATGGTTGGTGCATTCTTCAATCCAAATGGCATCACTGTATATTGGTAGGATCCCCATTCTGTTGCAAATGTGGTCTTATGGCGATCTTCCTTGACAATCTGGATCTGATGGTATCCTGAAAATCCATCTGTAAAAGAATATACCTCATGTCCTCCTACATTGTCTAACACTTCGTCAGTGAATGGTGTAGGGAATGGGTCATGCAAACATGCATCATTCAGCTTCCTAATATCTACACAGATCCTGATTTCTCATGTATTCTTATCTTGTACCACCATAGGGCTAATCCATTATGATTCTTCAACAGGTTCTATGATTCTTGCTTCCAGCATTCTGTCAAGCTCAATCTTCACTTTCTCCTTATATTTAGGGTTCAATATGTAGGGTCTCTGTTTGATTGGCCTTCCATCTAGTTTCAAAGGGATCCTTATCTCTCCCATGGGTCCTTTAATTCCCTTCATATCAATGAACTTGGTTAGAAACAAGTCTTGATATTCATGCAGTAATTCTGTGATCTTAACAATAGTGGCAACATCCCAATAATCTCCAACATTTGCAAGATTTGGTGTTTGTTCTGTTCCAATGTTGACTTTTTTTTATTTTGATTGGTTGTCCAACAAAAGGTAGTTCGACTCCTGGTCCTTCTACATCTCTTTGGCCTTCTGTTTCTGTGATGTTCACATTCCTAGGATCATCGTCTTCAACAACATTGATATTGTAACAACCTTGCAACTTCTGAAGAGGCATAGTCCATTCATCCTCTTCTTGCTTCAAAGGGAGGCTCGATGCCTCCTCAAACACTTTCTATCTTACAACCTGTAATTCTTGATCTACTGTAGGATATTGGATTTCAAACAAAAAGGTAGTTACATAGTTATGGCTCATACCTTCCCAATATGTAGTGATGAGGCACAATTCTTCTTGAATATACCAGTTGATGGGAGTTGTGTCCAGTGTGTTAATGAATTTGTGTACCCACTGTTATTGAGGAATGTTTCTCCAGGATTCCTTGCAACTCTGCACATGGCCCTTTGGACAACTTCGACCTATGTACCTAACTTCACAACCTACTACTTGCTATGAAAATCGCACTGTCATCAAAGTGTGACATTGTACCCAGTCTATAATATTGTTTTTGTGTGTCCCCCACCATCTCCCCGGAGTTGAATTTAGGGCCTCATCCATTGCCAACAATCTTTTTGGTATTGATAAAATTTATTCAAGGTCCAACAAGAATTATTCTAAATGATTCAGACCATCAAAGGTGGGCAAGTTACTTACTATTTTTCCGATCCAACGGACTTCCCTGGTTAATCTAGCACATCTGCTTGTAGATACTTCGTACATTTTGTTCTGCCAGTTCTCCAGTGATTCTTTTGAATCTGATGAGCATGCATTGTCACTTCGCCAGCTCAAATTCCCATCTGTTGTAGGATTAATGTAGTCCTGTTATTTGGTTGTCAATTTGTATATGTTTTCTAGTTCATATGCGCGGTCTTCTTCTCTGATGGGTTATGTGTATATCTGACCTTCATTGGGATCCAAAGGTGCAGTGACCCTAAGGCCATCTCCTTCAAACGTCATTCTTATTTTTTTTAAATCAACCACATTGGAGTTATGAAAGCCCAATCAATTCCTAATAGCACAGGGTAAGGACAACTATCATCAACTATCTCAATCACCTCAAAGTCTGCAAATGTCCTTACTCCAACAATGTCCACAGGGGAGCACTCCAGTCTTCCAAAGGGGCTTACAGCTTTCTGATTATCCATCCTAAGCTTGATAGGGGAATAGATCAACTTAGGTTTTCCCATCGGTGCCTAGGTCTGCTTCGTCATGAAATTGACCTCCGACCCTAAGTTGAGGGCCACATAGTCTATATTGTACTCTCCAATCTAAGCATTAAGGTGTAGTTCTTTATTTGTCCTTCTCTTCTTGGATAGTTGATGTACTTATTTATTCATCAAAGGATCTACCCTTCCTATCTCACACTGTCTGACCAAATTTTGAATTTCTTGTATGGATTTTTCATCTTTAATCAACTCAATAAACGTATACAAGAAACTGACAATTTTACTCACCTCTTTTCCATCTTCGGTCGAAGTAAACTGATCAAATGCCAGAGGAATTCCACATTCTCTTAATTTTGGTTGAACCTTTGATGAAGAATCCTTATCTCTTCTAAATTCCTTTCTTTCTTCCTCAAATATCTGCTTCTCTTTCCTTGGGTCAAACTCTTGTGTCTTCTCTACAACTTTCATTGACTCTTAATTCTTCTGTAGTCTTTCCCCGGATCACTCTATCTTCTTCTGTAATAGTGCCTCCTAGTGTGATAACAGTGAATCTGGGATCTACTCCACGAGGTTCTACTTTGATTAGTTGTATTTGTTGATTTCCTTCCCGTTTCTCCTGAAGCTTAGCCAGTAATGTTGGAAATTCCTCGATAACATGCTCAAATGAGTTGCAATAGCTGCAAGTGGTACAAGGGTTCTGACAGTCCCTTGCCAAGTGTCTTGGCTGTGCACAGTTATAACAGATGATCTATCCTCTACCTCAACCCATACCTCCTCCTCTTCCTCTTCCTCAGAATCCACCTCGAGGGTTGAATTTTCCTCTCCTAGGGGAACTATATTGCACAGTGCTTCCTTATTTTTGTACTTCACCTTGAATTTTGTGTATATCCCTTGACCTTTCATGCATGAGATTGTAAGCCCTACAATCCCTGTCATCTTGTCCTACTGACTTACATAACGTACAATACAGATTTTTGGGTGTCTGGACATATTTTTGCAGATAGTAGCATTCACCAAGGCAATGTCGATTTCTACATACCTCGCACCAGGGTAGGGTAACTTGCTTCAAAGGGCTCGGAGTTCCAAAGGCCAAGTATTCCTAAAATAAGGGATAGTGTTCCTTGTCACGGCCTTCTAATTTGCACCCGATACACTATATGTCTTCTCTTTTATATTTTCCCTTGTATTTCTTCATATCTTCGACCTACAGTGATAAGCTAGTTAGCTGACTCAAGATTTGACTCATACCTGAGTTGGATTCTCCCATAGGAGCTGATTCTAATTTCAGTCGGTGCAGTTCTTGAATTTTTTGGCTCTTCTCGACAAGGTTCCTTTGTCTTAGCGAACTCTGAATGCTCTTCATCTGTTATATCTTCCTCTTCTCCACTCTAGAACCCTTCATCTTCGTAGTTCTGCTTAAACAAGTTCATGAGGTGAACTTCTATGAATACTTTCCCATTGCGCGTATGTCTAGCCTCTGTGTCACTGTCGTTGTATAAATTTTTGAACATTTATCTCTTTCGATCTGACCGATTATTGTATCTTCAAGATGTTCTTCTCATGCAATAGAATCTTGATCGTCAACTTCAGAAAATGTAAAAAATTTCCTCTAGGTCCCTTAAAGAAATATCTCTCTGCTTGGCTATACGATTCCACTCTGTCAACAACAAACTTAGTGATATACCCTCCAATGGTTCTATCAAACCGGTGATCTACTGCTCTTGACACGACATTATCAACTCTCTTTACCTTCTTGATCATTTTCATCATCCAAACCACAGGTGGTATGAGTCTAACTTCAAACTAGGTATTTTCTAACCTAGCTAGCCACTCATAGCTCCTGATGGATTCCTCCAAAGAAAATCTTGTGTATATCAATAAAGATATATCTTCCCAACCAATCCTTTGTACTAAGATTAGGGTTCTTATTCTGGCTTCAATGAAGTCCTTTTCTTGATCTTCTATCCACTTTTGAATCTTTGTCTTCGATGGAAACCACCTTGACATTTCCTCAAGAAGATTTAGGTCCCGACAACTGAACCATTTGTTGGCACAAGTGCAGACCCAGGGTTCATCTCTAATAGCGCACCAACAATCCCTAACTACTGGCCCTTCCAGCAACCCCTACGAAGCAGATGTATTCTCACCCGAAGCAGCTATAGGAGGTTGCACGACACATGTGTCTACAACCAGAGGAAATGTAGAGTGGATTCACAACAACAACACACAGCCACCTAGTTATCCTTTATCTTCCTTAAGCCTACTGCACAAGTTACATTTTAGATCTAACGCAATATCACAATAGCAACATATCAAATGATAGAGAACACAACATCAATCACACATAACACAAGATATATGTGGTTCACCCTCTCCCTAGGGCTTCGTCCACATAACTGTGTTTTATGATATATTAAGATGGAAGCATATAGTTCTTATCTATGCTCTTAGCTAGCAGATCTTCGCTTATTCTCTCTCTTTCTCGTTGTTTCTCTCCCCTCCCTGTGCACCTAGCTGCAGGTTTGATCTTCGCACCCAACTGAAGATCTTACAATACCATAAGGATATCATACTCAACACTTCTCTCTCACATAGTATTACTTACTCAATCATACAATAACAATGAACTCTCAACCAACTTAGCACCAACCCATCCCAGGTCCTCTAGACCTTTATTTATACATTACAATAGCTCTCAGACACCCTTAGGTTTAAAACCTAAGTGTCAAAACCCTAGGTCATCTTGACCTGTGTTTTCAAGGCTTCGCCAACCTATCTTTCCTTCTTTTATGCATGGTCTTCAAAGCATCTCTTGACATATTCTTTCGCTTGCTGAGTTTTCCATGATCCCTCTTCCTTGTTGATCTATCAGCCTCGATCTCCTCGTCCAATGGCTTTCTTTCTCTTACTTTGCTCCATATTTTCTGCTCTTTTGCTCACTTCGACCCGATATCAGTCACTTTGTCTTCCATGCAATTCACATTTTCCCTTTTCTCCCTTAATCTTCGCTTGCTTCCATAACCAAGGGCCAATAGAGAAGTGGACTTTGTGCAGTGACCTAGTTTTGGGAAGGAGGATTTGGCGCTTAGTGCACAGATATCCTGTCCTCTGTGAAGTTGGGCTCTGTGGTTTAGTGCACAGGATCAAATGAATGTAAGAGATTCAGAATAATAGTAAAGAAGATGAGTCATTTGGTGGGCATAGCCCCACACTGGGGTGAACCACATATATCTTGTGTCTCTAATGTGCTTTGTGCTATGTGTGTTTCCATTTATCTTCTTATTGATTTTTCCTATTATGTATATTAGATAGATCTATGAATTCTTAGTCCTTTATTTATATTGAATGTGCTAGATCTAACTTATGATGTTAAGTGCGATGTGTATGTTGTCATTATTATTGCATCGATATACACTTAGGGTTTGATCTACGATGTGCATAAGACTAATGGGTCGATGCATGTTGTTACTAAGTACTATGTAGAAGTTTTATAATCATATATCTATGGCTCAGCTAGGTTATAGACACATGAGTCCTATAACCCCCCTGCCTCTACCTCAGGTGAGACTTCACCTGCCTCGCAGGTGTTGCCGAAAGGGACGATAGTTAGGGTTTTGTTGGTGCATTGTTGAAGTGTTGAACCCTGGGTATACCCTTGTGCCAAAAAATGGTTCTATTGCCGAGACTTGAAACTGTGATTGTTGGGAACTGAAGTAAAGAAAAGATAATCTCTATGCATAAATATGTTGTTTTGGTGCGCAGTATTCTACTTGACTTGTGAAGCTCTGTGCTAAGAAAGAAACCCAATCTGAAAAAAAGAGGTAAGATCTTAAAAGAGGTAAATCTTTGTGCTTTGATAAGAGTAATATAAGTGAAAGTTTTTATTTCAAAAGCATGAATTTAAGTATGTTTAATAGATTATGTCCTAGTCTGAAAACTAGGGCGCAGTTGGAAGAAAGAGTTGATCTGAATAAATTTGATAGAAATAAAGAAAGATATGTTATTCCTATGCATAGAAAGAATTTTTGGACTAATAAGTGGATGCAGGAATCTAGAAAGAATTTTTGCAGATTGCGGGTCTAGCACTGTGATCCTAGTGCGCAATATATGAAAGGTTAGTGAACGTTTAAAAGAAAGAGAGGATTTACATTGTGTTATAACTGCAGAAGACTAGGACATCTTACTAAGGAATGCCCTGGTACAGGTCCTATTTGTCTTTGTTGTAAAATTGTTGGTCGTGAAGTTGAGGATTTTCCAAGGATGATTGCTAAAGTTGAAAGGATGAACATGAGACAAGAAAACTGTGAAGGAAGTCAAGATACTAACAACATTTTAGAGAATCACAAAGAGAAAGAATCAGAGAAATCTTAGACTGTGTTATTACAGTTGAAAGAAATGATGAATGATCATAAGAATGTCAGTTTACCAGAGACATTGAAGGTAAAACAGTGCATAAATGCAAGAATAGGAGACTTTGACGTAGTCTGTGTCTTGGATGGGGAAACACAAGTGAATATTATGACATAAGAAACTTGGGAAATTTTGGGAAAGCCTACTATGATACCTTCATTGGGAAGGATAGGCTTTTTTAAAGGAAAGATGATAACCCTATGTGGAAGAGTTACTAATGTACATATTATTATTCATGGAACATTGACTAAAGAAGAATTTGAAGTCATTAAGTTTGTTGAGAACAGTGCCCCTTTTCCACTCTTTTTAGGAAAGACTTGGATTGAGAAGGATAAGCTCAGAAGGAAAGCAGAGGAAGAATCTACAAAAAAGAAAAAGAAAGAACTAAGGGATTTCATAGCTAGAAAAATAGAGCGACTGATAGAAGAATGATAAGTTAAGTCAAAGCAACAAAAGGAAAGAGAATTATCTATCAAGGTTGAAAGAACACAAGAAGGTTTGAAGGACCTATCTGTGCAATAAATTAGTACATCCACCTAGGAATTAATAAGAGAAGAGATATTAACTTTGAACTCTTTGAGAGCACATCAACAATGCGAAGTCACTTCGCTAGGAGAAGATAAGAATAAGAATGGAAAGAGAATTCTAGAAATAGTTAGAGAAATTCAAATCATAGGAAAGAAGGCAAGGAAGCTCAATAAGAAGAAGGATAAGTTGGAAAATTTGCAAGAATTTATAGAGAACAAATGGAAGACTTCGCAGGAGGCAAGTTTGCAGGAATTGAATCTCATCGGAACAATAGGACCTCTCAGAATGGGACTTCTCCATGGAGAAGCTATATGACCATTAGAGATGCCCCTCCTGTTGGAACGATGCTCCAGAATGGATAGAAAACGCATTTATGGGTGGATAGACGGTCGTTGGATGTTGAGACCACGCCATAATGGACATATTTTCATTGATGGAAGCATTCCTACTCGTTGGAGGATTTTTTTATGACACTCGCTTATTTAACCTGTCAGATGCTGTGTCAAGACCACTTTTTTCCACCCATAATTATCTGAGCTAACAGAGAAATGATTGTGTATAAAGATGTTATTTTAGAACCTAGACATCGCCATCCATGTTTTTACCCCACCTATCCATTCGCCTACCTCAACCTGTCCATTTAAAACTGAGAATGTCGAGCAAGAAGACTGAGTTAGAGAAGTCTGTCTAGGAGGTTCTTAAGAATTTTATGGCTGACGGAGCTATGTCTGAAGGTATTCAGGCATCATCAACTAGGGGACTGTAGGATTCCCCTTCGACTACATGATGCTCTAACCGTGTTAACCCTGCGATTGAGAAGCGAAGTAAGAATCACGACGATCTAGCTAATGTGAAGAAAATCCCATCGATATTACCAGATTATATCCTGCCTTTGGCTGGAATGGTTAACCACAATAGAATCCCATGGAACTTTCAGTACACTTTGATCACCGCGTACATCCCTAAGGGGATACGCATAGTTGGAAGCTAGTTGGGATAGATCCCATCCCTAAAGAATAGTGACTTTAACCTTGGAGATAGAAATAACTACGCCATGGTCGTATCTCACTGATACTTAACGAAGACCACTGGGAAGAAGCCTCACATCATTTCCCAGTCGTGGATAAAGGAGTTGGCGCAGTCCACTATACTCAATGTAATGAAGATCCTTCATTTTGGTCAAAATGAGGAGGTTAATGCTTGCGTTAAACTCCTCTTGTCATGCTATCATGGTGGATAGTTGTGGCTCGACAGGAAGATTACTGTGGATCTAGCACTGATCCACTTGATCATAGGATTGAGCATGCAAGGACCTGACCCTCAATAGTTCTACTGAGGGAAGGCCTCAAATCGCTCCCTGGCACATCACATAAAGGAGGCATATGGAGAAGTTGAAAAAGGAAAGAGAGGCTACAAGGTATCCTCTATCCAAGATGGCATAGTGTGCCTCTCTTTCCAACTCATAGCTAGAAATATCATCAGAAAAAACCGCCCCACGCAGGTCACCAGGTTCGTGGTGGACCTCGCAGGGAAATGCGTGGAGGGAATGCAGATGAATTGGTTGATTTACCTCATCAACAAGCTTGAGAAAGATTGTCGCAAAGCATAGGATCAGGGATATGAGTTCCATGTCAGCTGACTACTCATGTTGATTGCATTTGTCACTTGGAAAATGCCTGAGGGAGAAACCTTTCCAGAAATTGAACCATTGTAGCCATTAGCAGCTATATTTTCTACACTATGGTATATGAATGACATGTCAAAGTAATGGTAGTCGAACATAGTGTTCCATGTGTACTATCAGCAACTGAAGGTTTCCAGATAATCATTCTCGTGCATGAAATCATGCACCTTGCACCAATACATACCGATCGCTAAGTTTCATGTAGATCGACATTTCATCTATATCACTGCGTGCAGAGATGAGAGCAAGGAAGAGTTACAATCTTATTATAAGCTGATTGACAAAGGCATGGATCAGATCACCAAGGAATGGCCAGAGGAGTTCCTTGTACCGGTTGAAGATGAAGAACTCTCTCATGATGATATCATAGGAAGCTCCTTGGTCACTCAAGTCGAGCATGTCGGACAAACCAGTGCGAAGAAGAAGAAGAAAAAGGCAGAAGTCCAGAATATATAAATTGATGAGGAGGACAGTGCCTCAGAAGAAGATGGATATGTCTCACTAGGAGGAGAATACGAAGTAAATGGAAAAGGAGGAGGGGATGAAGGAGAAAAACAAGGAGAAGGTGAAGGTACACTGCCGAAGGATCCCCCTACCGAGACACTGACACCGAAGAAGAGGAAGGTTTCTCCATAGAAACCTTTAGCAAGAAAGAATACTCACACTAGTAAGCCCCAGATGGAGGCCACGCTCAAAGAGGATGACATCGACTTCATCCACGTAGAATTGGAGGATGTGTCTGAAGATCTCTTGCAGAGATATGGAGTGAAGTAGGAGGAGCTCTATGAGAGAATTGATAAGGAAATAAAGGAGATGCAACATGTTATTTGATCTGTCCACGCAGTGTGTACTACGCCTTATTTATCGGAGACCATAGAATTGGGGGATGACCCTGCCCAATTTGCAATAGAGGCTTGGCTTCAAAAAATCCCAGAAGAAAATGAGAAGACTACAAAAACCTTGAAGTAAGAGAAGAAGGAAGTCTTAAAGCAACTATGAATTGTGCAATACTGTGTAACCGCTTATGAAAATGAGAAATATGAGATTTGGGCGATGCTTGAGGAGGAAAAAGTAAAGATATGGAGAGAAAAGGACCAGCTGCTCACAGAGAAGACTATGGTCAAAGAAGTGAAGAGCAGAACACTTCGCTCTTTTCCAAGCTTGGCACAGGAGGAACATGAGGCAGTTGAGCTTCAAGCAAGGGTAATGGAGTTGGATATCCAAGCAGTACCAAGCACTCTGTAGGAAGTGAATGATCAGAGGGAGGAAGTCACTAAAGAGCATAGTCAGAAGGATTAGAGCCCTTGCCTTAGAATGAAAATAGTTGAGCGACAGAAGTGCGAAGACCTATGAACGCCTCATAGAAGATCTAGATCTTAGGAAGTTAGAAGCCAAGATACAGGAGGTGCAACAACAGAAATTCATCGTGTGGGCACAGATGAAGTTACTCACTACATTCGAGAGAATGAAGAGATCACAAGAAAAGCATGTGGTACAACAATAGATTACTTCCATCCAGGGCAGGGTAATGGAAGTCACACAAAAGCTCCAACCTGTGCAGGATGAAGCCTACAAGGTGTTCGAAGAAATTAAAGGACAAGTCTCGCAACTGGACCAGGTGGTTGCGACAGTGGAACACCGCCTAGAAGGGCATGTTACAACGCAGATTATCCAAGAGCTCATTGAGTAGGAGGCTCAAGTGAAGCAGCAAGTTGAGGCCCCTCGAGTGAATATCAAGGCCTTCGAAGCAGTGTTTCCCAGACCTGAGTGACTCGGGATGAGTCACAAGTGATTGTTGGGGGCATATTGGCCCTCGACCAAGTTTTGAGTAAATCTTGGTCAGGAATGACCACTTTTTGGACTTAGACGCAGTGATCGAGGATGGAGCACCTAGGAAGAGATGAGATCACGGATCTCACTTGTTTTGCAAGCTTTGTGGACCCAATAAGGGGTTCCTAGGTTTTTTGTAAAGGGTTATGGGATGTCATCCCATGGGTTATCCCATGTTTAGGCCTTATTGTAAAATTATAAATAAGAATAAGATTGTAAGGATGAGTAGTATTATAAGCGAAGTCTAAGTGGCTTGCAAGGCTAAGGGTAAGTAGTTTTGGGTTTCTTAGTGCAACAAAATGTGTATGTAAGGTTTCGTGCTTGATAGAGAAGTGGGATTTGTGTAGTGACTTAGTTTTGGGAAGGAGGATCTGGTGCTCAGTGCACAGATCTCCTGTCCTCTATGAATTTGGGCTATGTGGATTAGTGCATAGGATCATATGAATGTAAGAGATTCAAAAGAATAATAAAGAAGACGAAGCAGTTGGTGGACGTAGCCCCAATCTGGGGTGAACCACGTATATCTTGTGTCTCTGATGTGCTTTGTGCTATGTGCATTTCCATTTATCTACTTATTTCTTTTTGTTATTATGTATGTTATATAGATCTATGAATGCTTAGTGCTTTATTTATATTGAATGTTCTAGATCTAACTTATGATGCTAAGTGCGATGTGTATATTGTCATTGTTACTGCATCGATCTGTACTTAGGGTTTGATCTGCGATGTGAATAAGACTAATGGGTTGATGCATGTTGTTCCTAGGTACTCTGTAGAATTTTATAATCACATATTTGTGTCCCAACTCAGTTACAAACACCTAATTCCTATAACCCCCTTGCATCTACCTCGGGTGAGACTTCGCCTGCCTCGCAAGTGTTGCCGAAAGGGCCGATAGTTAGGGTTTTGTTGGTGTGTTGTTGAAAAGTTAAACCTTGGGTCTGCCCATGTGCCAACATAAGTTATTTGACATCATTTCATTATGAAATAGTGAACTTACAATAGTTTGTAACGCGCTTTATAGAGAAGACATGGTTTGCAATACAAACTCATGACTTTTGGAATTTTGATGTGGACAAGGTGTCGTAATGATTTAAAATGACCAATGAGGTATAATTATGACAATTAATGACATTTTTTGGTGTAGAACCCACTCTTAGACTTAGGATGACTAACATTAAGGCATTTTAAAACATGACTAATTTGACTAAGTGACCCTTGAAGACTACTAGTCACCCTTCCAATACAACTGACATGACCAAACTTTGGTGAAAAGGATGACTTGAGAGGATGACTTTCTAGGAGCTAATAGAAGCCACTTTATCAGTGAGAATATTGCGACCCTTATAAGATAATTCCTTATTCAACATCATAAGAGTAGTCCCTACCATCCACGGGATAATAGACTAGTGGAAGTTTAATAAAAAAATTGAGATGGGATTGACTAAAGTATGTTGCAAAAATCGAGACAGCTGGGATGAGCATGCTCCAATAGTTATATAGTCTTATAGGACTACCACGAAGTGCTTGAATAGGTATACTCCATTTAAAATGGTATATGATAGTGAAGAAGTAGTGCCAGATGCATTTCTCACCCCAAATCTATTCATTGTGCAAGCTACCAAGATGACTGATGATGAACCCATTGTTGCACAAGTGGAGAAACTGTTGGAACTTGAGGAGGCTAAGTTCTTAGAAGAATTTCATCAGACCATGGAGAAATCCCAACAAAAGTCCTGGTACGATAACTATATCAAGAAAAAATCATTTTCACAAGGTGACCTCGTCATATTATATGAAAAAAAATATCATAAACATCCAGGAAAGTTATAGATGCATTGGATGGGACCTTTTATCGTTGTGGAAATCTGTGAATTTGGATTTTCCCAATTAGCACACTTGATGGAATTCTTCGACCAAGATGGGTGAATGGAGTATGCCTGAAACCCTACATATCTTCTACATAATTGTATTTTCATTATTCTCTTGTTTCCGGGAGTGAGTTAGCAAGTAAGATTTTGATTTTTGACTCTATTTTCTTGTTGTCAATAAACGATGTTGTGTTTTGTGTTTACATGTATTAGTGATTCGATGTCATGTCCAAGTAATCCATCCTAGATATTGAATTTGTATTCGGAGAGGTTTCATTCACATCATATCATATTTAATATTTTCAAAATTTGAATTATATTCCCTTGTGTCATCACAAGGGTCGTTAAAATTCGTTAGTTCCCTTTTATTTCCCTCACATCCCTACTTGTCATAGTCAAGTTAGCTATTAACAATTGTTCATCCTTTTTTCAATTCACAACCAGCATGCTCATTACTTTCTTGAGTTGGTCTGATATCTTGTTACCAACTTTCCTCTTATGCATTTAGTTTCCCAAATCACGTTGTGGATTTTGCGGCTTTCAAGGGATTTAGTTGACATTAATTCCCACTAGTATCACCATGCAACATTCAATGCATGGTCATCCTGCCACCCTTTACATTTTGATTATAAACATGCCTTTGGTCGATGGATCGATATCCTTGCATTTTCATTGCACTAAATATATACTCAGTCCTAGCGCCCAGAGAGTTATCTATGAACTTGTGTCCATGGCCCCATCCCCCTATTCACTTTATTTACTGTCAAAATTATATTAGCATGGTTCACACATATGGTCAGGGATCTGTCCCCAAAGTTCCAGCTCCAATCACATTTGTTGTCTCGATTGAATTTGTCAACCCTCGAGTCGAAGTTTAAATGAGCTCCATGGCAAGGTGGAACACACTCGAATTGTGGACACTAATTTCATTGATGCTACCTAGTACCCATCCATGGTGATTCATACATTCAAAGATTGCATCACCTTGTTGGATGGTGAGTTCTAGTGGTATTGGAAGTAGTCATTCATGGCCCTGCGCGATAGCATGCTAATGAATTTGTGGGACTTATCGATGTTTGTCACCACCAAGGAAGTCACAAAATGTACCAAATTCCTGATCATTTGAGTACAAAATGGCACATTGTGGTTGGACAAGGGATACCCCATATAAGTTGAAGACATCCACCAGTTAACAAGCTTGTCCATGACATGTCAAAATGTATCAGAAAACTTCCAAGGGTCTGGGAAGAATGGCAGGAAAAAGGGTACACTCAACCTATATAAATTGTATGGAACTCGTCAAGGAGGTCATGGTGCTTAGATAGAGCCCATTAATGATGAAAATTTATGTTGTGCTTGCTACCTCATCACCGACAAGGTGATGAAATTTTTTATGAGGAATGAGTGTATACTTGATGCAATAGCGGTGGTCGAATTCACCAAGAATGGCACACCAATGAACTGGTGCGAGTACCTACTACAAGAGATGTTATATGCCTGTTCTGATGTCCATGAGTGAACCACCTACTTCATCAATGAGTAATTTCTTATCTCGTTTTCGATGTGGAAATGAAAGACACCCTAAGGCCGATGACTTGCCCATAGTTCTAACCCTCACATTGCCAATTTATTTGATTCTTGGCATGCTCGAAACGTGGTCATCCATGTTTTTGAGAACAATTATTCTCTTGCAAAGTGGTACAGTGAGATGATCACTGCAATTCAAAGGCTCAAGATTCCATAGGCGATCCTTAACAAACATACACACAACATTTTTTTTTTATGAATCACAACCAAAATTTTATGCGTTCGTTAGGTGTTGCACCAATGTTGTTTCATATGAATCCTCTACCATTGTATCTGGATGCAGTGGTGTTTGACAAGGAGGTCAAGGGATGGCCAGGGATCATAAGGGAATAGATTTCGATGGGTATTTCCTACACCATGTTGGCCATTTCATAAAGGTTCTCTCCAACAGAGACATCAGGTGTAGGCCCTAGTGTGAGAAAGATAACACGGATAACCTCTACCTCAGAGGAGGAGATAGAGAAAGAACAAGAGGAAGTGTTACTAAGAATCACTGTTCACATTCCATTTTCATCCATTCCTGATGATTCCCAAATCTCAAGTAAGTAGTTCTAGGAGGTCTTGACTTCTATTTTTCCCCATAAGAAGTTTCGTACCAAATCCCCCTCCCAACCCAATTTCTACCCTCTCAATACTAAGGCCACCCCCATTTCCTCCATCCCACCTTAAGTCCACACCACTCCACTTCCATATTCTACCCATCCCTCTCAATTTCATACCAATCCAACTCGTACGCACCCGACTTTGCACCTCATTCACTTCACCCTCCACATCCCCCATCATCTATATCCTTGATGACCCTCCCATGAAGCTCCAATATTCCACTATAGTTGAGGAAGCCACCCCTCCATAGAATGGTGGGACCACCACCATCGTGCACATGCCTCTAGTATCCCCATCCCATCACCATTTTGACACAATTTCAACATACCCTATTGGTCCATTCCCCTCCACTTCTCCTCAAGTCCCGAAATTTTTAGTCCCCCAGCACATGACTCTCGAGATGGTCTCCCATCCACAACTATAAAAATGACCTAACACTCATATTCCAATGGATGAGAACCCTCCACATGACCAACTCGACAACTAGGTCAACACTCAGTCCATGCATAATGATACTTCTGTCAAGGAAAAATTTCCACCTCTTCTATAGGATCTTCAACAACACCGCACTATCTTGGAGCTTTGTTTGGAGAAACTATAGGTGATTGCAACACTTCCACCGGATTTAAAAGACCAGCTTGCATGGATCCTTAGAGTGCACTAACCTACACCATAGGGTGATGGTACCCCGATATTTTTAGAACACTCTATTGAAAGTGGTCAACCAATCACTTTGTGACCACCTTTGGGTCCCTCTTATACCAGTGGTGAAATGTCCACCCTAGCTAAACCTCAAATCTTGTAGCTAATCAGGGCTTCCACTGACCAACTAGAGAAGAGAATCACCACAGTTGAGTGCAATAATCAAGATCTCACACAATGATAAGAACAATTGTTATACATACTGCAACTATAGTCATGGAACTTGAGAAAATCTTGTGGGTACAAGTTGAGTCTATTGTCAGGGACGTGTTCAACAAATTCATCCAGATATTGCCTACTTTTCATCGGATGACACCTAAACTACCAGATGCATGGACACAACTGGTAGGTGAAATTGAAGATATCTAGAACCAGTTGGGTGTCATCCGACTTAGGGATCAGGATAAACCAAAAGAAATGTTGGAAAAGATCACCAAGGTGGTTGAAGAGGTTGATAATGTTTTCTCATCTTTGTATAAGCATTTCAGTGAGTGTAGCCATATTTTTTCATTTGGTGAATGACTGGGTTGGGTTGTTAGAATGATGCAATAAGCCAGTAGAGGGCCTTATGTCACAGATCAAACAAATGAATCAAGAGGCTCAGGCCATTACAGACCCAATGGATCAAAATTATAATTTTTCTTATATACAAGAGTTTGATGAATGCCTTGACTTATTGTATGACACCAACCAGGATATGAACAAGGAAATCAGGGAGTTCAAATAGTTGTGCAAGAGACCTACGTACAAATCCAACCGCTTGATTTTGTTTTGGACTCTAAATGGAATAAATTTATGGCTACAAAGCCTATAGAGCCCGATGTAGCCATGGCATAAGAGTTTGTCACAGGAGCTTCCATCTTGGAGATCAAATGGAAAGACAGAGTCGAGAAATACGACATCTTTCAACATCAAGCAGTGAGGATTGTACCTAATTTGGACCCTCTATTTGAGGAAGATCATAGCAAGGAGGTGATAGGTTGACTTGGGATGAGTCAATGTTTGTGGTCAGGGCATGTTGGGCCCTCCATTATTGAAGAGTGTGAAGTTTTGTAGAATTCATAGAGGTTGCAGAATAGTATATTTCACCAACAGTGGATCCAAGTGGTGGAAAGTTATCTGCCAGTGTGCCAACAGGGAAAATAGTCATGAGCTAGCTAGAAAAAGAAGTGGAAAGAGACAGAAACTTTGAGTGCATCCCAGAAGGAAGCAGAACCAAGAAAGCACAATCACAGAATCAAGAAGCAAAGAAGTTCCACAAAATATAAGCGATCTTTGTACCATAGTGAATTATTTTTCCATGTAAATGTATCTGATGCACCAGAATCTTGCTGCAACCTTTCAATGAGAGTCCACACTTTTTTGTCATTCTTCC
>JZKD02S2418630.1:536893-549137 GCA_000966675.3 Picea glauca | reverse complement strand
ATAACATTACTAATCTAAATTACAACTAATGGCCTATAGACGACATAAATAAAATAACATTACTAATCTAATATGCCCCAATTAAGTGGTAATGAGCCAATATTAGGGCTTAACAGAAGCAGAACCAAGAAAGCACAATCACAGAATCAAGAAGCAAAGAAGTTCCACAAAAAATCTATAAAGCATGGAGCTATGTAATAGGTTGTTATTGGTTGTTGGGTTTTTGTTTGGGTTTTGTTGTGTTGTTGCTAATGTTTTTCTATTGTTAATCATTATCGAGTCATTATCATATTATGTCATTGAGATTTTACCATTCTTGTTTTCTACGATAAGCCATCGTAAATGAGAGTTGGGCATGAACTGCAACTGTGCAGAAGTTTGAGATACTAGATCAGATATCTCATTACTGACTCGATTGTATAAGTCTTGATACGAAGGGAATAACTCCATGCATGATATTTTTTGATATGGTAATACATAATGAATTATTCGAGCACCCAAAATTTGTCATTATGTAGAAGAATGCATGGTCTCTTTACAAAACAAAATATGTCTTATTCTGTGTAATTGCTAGTTGTGTTACTATTTAAACAATCTTCTTTGATTTATGTGTTTACCTTAATGTTGCGTGACACAGATTGTCCAATGCCTTTACTAATTAACACTTCTAAGTCTATGATATATTTACATTTAAGTATGGTAATGTATTATATTGCGCTAGAATTGATAGTGTGTCCTCCTTAACTCAATTTACACACAAAATTCTCGGTTGTGCTTCAAGTGAGACCTTCTTCCTTTTTTGGAAGGTTGATTATGCTAACACTACTAAACTACAACAGACCCTTTGTTGGTAACCTCTAAGAACCCAGGTTTCCAATTTTGTGCCAACACAATCCTTCCCATGGTTCAGGAACATCTCACCTATAGTCTTCATCCGTCATCGCCTAGTCCTGATGGTGTTGGCACCCCCAGTCTATCTGAGCAATCGATCACCAGTGGCCAATCACTGGATTCATGGTTTACATTGGATTAGTCCCTAACTACTGGGGAGCTCATGACTTGGTCCACTCCTTAGATTTTCCATATCATCCAAGCCTCCACGAATCATCTTGAGTAAAGGATTTTTGCAATATAGAAAACCAACGATGAGCTCACACAAAAAATGCAACAAATGCATGCAGACATCACTGTAGCATCATCTTCCAGAGCACGTGAGAATGTCTTGTGAGTATAGGATGAATCCACTATTTTGGTTGTGTCAGAGACGTTTTTTTGTGTATGGACCACCTTCAGACAGGTTTCTCCCAATCTCCCTAAGGGCATCACTCCAATTGCACCTCTGTAATGAATTGACCTCATTATTCATGGTTAGTCACAACTGATAGCAAAGACCGACACCTTGCAAAAAGAGTTGGCTACGATCAAGTTGAAAGAAAAGGAGAATCGCAAAGAGATGATGAAGAATCTTACCCATGAAGTTGTGGAGGGAAATCAGGTCAGGTCCTCTCTTCATGACCATGCTAATAATGTCGTCGGCTCTTTGACATGGTTAATGATTGGTTTGGATTACTAGAACGACACAATAAACCAATTGAAGAATTGCGTGCACAAATCAACAGGATGCACATGGAAGCATGAGCCCTTACTGACCCTATTGAGAAGGAATCCAAGTTTGCATAGATCTAGATCGAAGATGAATGACTAGATGCGATGGATGAATTTGCAAGGGCTGTTGAGAATGAGCTTCGAAATTTATCACCTACAGTGCAAATTGAATATGTCAAGATGAAACAACTCAATTCCATTTCTGACATAGAATGGACTACTCTGTTGGAAACTAATCCATAGGAGCCAGATATGACTGTTTCTCAAGAGTTTATTGTGGGAGCCTTAATTTTGGCAAGGAAATGGTAGGACTATGTGGAGCACTATGACAGTTTCCACCGTAGGCCCTCTTCATTGTACTTGAGTTGGACACTCCCTTTGAGGGATACCACAGTAGAGAAGTAAAATTTTGACTCTAGATGAGTCAAAGATTGTGGTCGGGGCCTATTGAGCCCTTTGTATTTTAGGGATCCCTATTTTTGTATAAATACCAAAGTTTTGCAGGAAATCATAACATGGCAATGAAAGATCAGAAGTGGTGGAAAACAGTTAGATGAGTAAAAATCTAACTAATAGTGAAAACCAAACTAAGAACAGTGAAAAATCATCATGTGCCAGCTAGACGAGTAGCGAAAAATCCAAAGAGCTCAAGTGCATGCAAGGAAGAAGCAGAATCAAGAAGCCAAGAAGTGGCCAAGGAAACAATATATAAATATGAAGTTATGTAATGGGAATGGGTTACTCTCTTGTGTTTTGGTTTTGTCATTGTTAATAATATTATTATTATTGTTGAGTCTATCTAGTAAAATCTATGATAAAAGGGTTTTGAATGGAACTATGCTCGTGCAGAGGCTTAAGAGTTTGTATCGGGTATATGGGGATATATTGTACTGCATAATCTATTGTATGATATTTTTACTTGTTTTAACTCCAAGATGAGGTGATGATAATATAGAAGAAGGTTATTTGGGCTCTAATCTTTTTTTATAATGTTCATGAATCCATAGTTTCTCTATTACATGATTTCTTTTGTTATGTCTACTTAGCAATTACTCATTGTTTATGTATGTCGTGTTGCATATTGATGAATTGAAATGTATATGGTCACGTTGAACATAATGTTGCATCCTCTTTAACTCCCTTCACCACTTAATTCTTGGTTGCGCTTCGAGTGAGACCTCCTTCCCTTGTGGAAGGTTGAATATGCCAATGCTACTAGACTATAATGGTACCCTTTTTGGTAAAATCTAAGAACCCTATTCTCAATCTTGTGCTAACACTGAGAATAATGTAACAACCACCCATGTTGGTAGAAAACATATGATATTTCAAGTGGTACTGACCAATTTATAGGTGCATATTTTCACAACACCCACTACATTTCATGGATCCGCCATTTGCAATCATGATTTGAAAATTGTTCACAACAAGGATGTAGAAATTTATTTCCTAGGAAATGTGATGATGAATAAAATTATGGGTTCTTCCACTGTCAATGAGGATGATGACCTTCCTATTATTAATGAAGTCAATGAGCTTGAGGTTTTTGGGAGTAGAGAAGCCAATAAGGGCATGCAGTGAAATCAGTGGTTCAACTTATAGTGGATTATAGGGTGGATTATGAGCATCGGTTGGGGGTAGGTATTCCACTTTGGAAACTCCAGCCTCCTCATCAACAAAATCCTCATAAATGGCCATAAAATTTTTTATTTTCCTTACACTTGTGCTCAAAAAATATTTTTCATCAAAATTATAACAAATATCCTTGAAGGGTAGGATTGGTGGGTTGGTTGTGAGGAATAAAGCAGGGTTTTTGATTCTAGGTAGAGACAATATGTTGGGTTTCTTGGCTTGTTGAGTAGCTTCCAACCAATTTTGAGGGTGATCCATTAGGACCTAGGTGTGGATTTCATCCTTGAGGCCACTAATAAATATTTCCATCAAGACGGCATATGACATGCCCTCTGTTCAGAAATCTAAGTGCTCAAAGGTATATATAAAGTCTTTCATTTTGATAGATTGTTTCAACTTGGTCAAATGACCTAGATAGTGGGTGTCAGTTTCAAAGCGTTCATAAATCTCTGCAACAAAATGTGTCCTAGAAACATACCCTTGACATTGTTTTCTATTCCATTTCCACGATTTCCAGTGTTCGGGATCCAAAAAGAGGACACCATAACGAAGCTTGGACAAATAATATTTATTTCCATGGAAGAATAAATAATGTTCCATTTGGGTGACCTGACCTATGGGATCTAAGCCATCAAATTTTTTCACCTCAACTCTTGGAAGACAGGGGTCACGATGAAGGGAGTTGGAATCAAAGGCCATATTATGGGAAGATTCCTCACCTTCATCGTGTGAAAGTTGTTCAGAGGAGGGAGATCCATGGGACTATTTTAACACTTGGTTGAGAGCAGTGTTTATGGAGGAAAATTCACCCTTAACTTCTTCCAATTCACCGGTAACTTTGGCCTCAAAGGTTTCCAATTTGGAACTAGTGGAAGAAATTCCAAAAGTCACTCTCTGGATGTTCTTTGTGTGTTGTTTGGATTCATCTTGCAGGTGAAGGAGTTCTCAGTTGAAGGTGTTAGGGACGGGAAGTGGTTCCAAGGAAAAAATACAGAGAAATGATATATATGATGGTGATCAGGGTGAAAAGAGGAATACAATGGGATAGGTGTCAAATAAGGGTGTTGGGAAGGGTGGGGCCCATGGAAAAAAAGATTAAAAATGATAGGTACCACGACGATCAGGACGAATAAAGGAATCCAAAGGAATAGGTCCCGAATAAGGGTTCCAGTAGGATCACTATACTCATTTTTTTTTACTTATGCATATTTATACTCCGGTCTGAATATTGTAGTAACAAATGGACCAAATTGTTAACAAGAGAAATTATATAGGAATTTTGCAACCAAAATGAAGGAGGAAAGGTTACGTTTCTTTCCTCGGGGTTAGGGTTTACAGGGTTCCTACAGACAAGGGTTTACCCTATGTTATATCTCTTTGATATATGTGTGGGTTCAAATAGTAGTACTTGTCCCAATATATTAGGGCACCAACTAAGGAGGATCGATCGTACCCTTAGTCTTACTACTCGATTACCCAGGTACTAAAGAGTATCTTCCCGAGTGTTGTTCTAGGTGTCACTATAGCAGTCAGGTGACCGATCGAATGATCTAAAGCTAGTTTTAGGAGACCTAGGGGACTCGTGATATACCTTCTGGTACATGGAAGTGATGTCCATGTACATATTATGTCTAATGTGGTACTACTTGAGGGGTACCAACAGGGGTTAAAGAGGTTTCCGATAAGGTGAAACATTTGTTTCTAGGAAACCCCATGAAACCATCTATATTTTCTATGTGTAGTCTTCCCCACCATATTCTTACCCGCTAAGAGACATATATTTATACTTTAAAGACACTGACAGTACACGTCTCTACCTTGGAAAACAATTCCCACAATTTTCATAGAGGAAAGTGCTCTGATACCACTTGTTAGGTACCATATCTATTATATTAAGAAGAACACATAAATACTACATACAATACCAGCATAACAATAAAATGTAGAGAACCACAACCAAAAATAATACCTTTATTGATAGGAAGCAATGTTCACTTGCCTCTTCAATAACACCTTTTCTCTAGCTTTAGAATTTCATATTGATATTTTCTTGTCTACATAATTTGTTTTTTGGTTTCAAGTGGTCTTTATATTCTATTGAAATTTCTTCACTATATTTTTCATTTATTTTAAAGTATCCTACTCTTGATTTAGTTACAATTATAGGTTATCCCAACTCACATGAGAGTTTCACTTTCATTCATATAGAGATTCAAATAGACTTTTCTTGATAGAGAAATTATATCCATTATTGTTGGCAAACTCCACTAAAGGTAGGTAGTATTCCTAGATTCTTCATTGATAAATCACAAACATCCTAAGAATGTGTTCTAAACTTTGATTAACTCTTTTTGTCTATATTTCTATCTCTAGATGGTAGACTCTATTAAAAATTAACTTTGTGTGTAATTCATGGGGGCACACTTTGCCAAAAATTGGAAGTAAACTTGGAGTAATGATCTATTACATTCACCTTTGGTAAAACATCCATTCTTACTACTTCTTGGATGAAAATGTGAGATACATCACATTCCTGATGAGTAGTCTTTACTGGAATTAAGTGAGTTATATTTTTCAATTGGTTGATTACTACTAGTAACGATTCATTACCTATGTATATGGTATACTTACATGATTCAATTTTTCATTTGGATGTTGATATTCCACTTTAATTTACTAGCATTCTAGACACTGAGATACATATGTGGTAGTATATTATTTCAAACTTGAACAATACAATTTCTTCATACTTTCATATAGATTGTGATACCCTACATGTCTGGATTAAGGTGCATCATGTGCTTCATGAAATACTGGTCTTATCAAATCCCTATGATATAAGACATAGATTATTCCCCTCCAAAGTAATACCCCATCTTCAACTATATGATCATCATTTTACTTTCTAACTTCTTTTTTTATATAGTGCTTTCTTTCTAATAGTGCCTAGCATAATTCTTGACAACATTTATCTTCCTTGTACTACATATGGATTACTAATCTTAAGTCTAGATAATCTTGATGCATTTCACCTATATGTTGTTTGTATCTCAATGAATACACTACCAAATTCTCCTTTCCTTTTATATGTAGTAATTCATAGTAATAGTCACTCAAAAATTCCACAAAACATCACTATATAGCATTCAATTGAGGTTGATTTTGCAATCACTTAAAACTCTCATGATCTATTCATATTTGAAATTTTTTACTAGCTAGACAATGCCACCATGCTTTTAAATAATGCACTCTGGAGGAGTTCCAAATCATGATTTGGTTACTTTTTTTCATGGGTATTTGACTTTCTTGATTCATATCTTACTAATTTTCCATATTGTTGGAATTATTGATTGTGTCTTTCCATTGATGGCAACAAGAGTCAAACATGTACAATAATCATAGAAAAAGGAAGATCACCTTGGGTCAGAGGAATATCACCTTGTGGCAGAAGCAATTTGTGATCATTGTTGATCATGATAGGATCAAGAGTGATCCTATGTTCCTAAATCTCATTAGAGGTAACATGCAGAGAATCCATGTATAGAAGGAGTAACGAAGAAAAAGGAATTAATAACTTGGTAGGGTTAGCGACTGAATATTAGTGCATAAAAGAATGCACAAACAATTATTGAAAGATCAAGAGAAATAGTGATGAACATATCAGAAAAAAGAGCATTGAAACCCTTCAAGAATTGTAAGGAAACTTTGTTACAGTCGAAAAATATGTCAATCCTAAAATCGAGGTGAAGTCAAAGGTTGGGAAGGATTAAATATCAACAGTAATATATGGATTAGTAGCATTATGGACGATTGGATCAAGCCAGAATCATACATTGAGAGGGATTAAATAAGAACAGTCATATTTCGGGTAAGCTATCAATTGTTCGATCAAGTGGCACTTCAGAGCTTCGACACTTCACCACTTCGGTGATTACTGGAGACAAGGAAGAATCCATGAAATCCTAAAGTCATGAAATAACACCAACCATCGATTAGGAAGGAGCTTCGGGTGAGTTCTCAACCGTTAGATCAAGTGGCGGGAAGGAATTTCGTGTTTCGACATGTCAACAATTCATGATTATTATATCGAAGTTTTAAAAGTGTCATATTCCTGAAGCAACAACAACCGTCAGATCAATAAGGAACTTTAGATGAATCTATGACCATTAGATCCAGGAGGAAGACATGTGACACATCAGTAGTTCCACGTCAGCATGACCATGTCAGCAATAAATGACAAGTGTCAAGGTTAATTTGGCACATAAGGTCTATAAAAGTTATGAATTAGGGTGACATGTGGCACACATACTATGGAGGTTACATTGGCATGCCTTGTCACTCCAGGATTACAACCTTCGGGGATGTCCAGCTTCTCCTACCAACAAAAATGCTCAAGCGCCGAAGGCCAAAGTTGCGAACTAATGTTGGTTGTTGATCTAAGATCCTCTAGGATTACTCATGACCATTAGATCAAGTGTAGTTGAAGGATAGAGTAAGCGTGAATCATGAAGTAACATTAATCGTTGATCTACTTCAGGATAATTCTCGGTCATTGATCAATCGCAATGGAAGAATAAAGTAAGCATGAGGTGTTAACCAACAGCAAGAGGTCACCATAGTTTTATGACTTATTCGGTAGGTAAACCCTTGGAGGAATTGAAATACTTTAGAGTTCTAGTAACCCAGAGTCTTGGAGTCATGAATCTCTGAATTTCCAGAGTAGATGAAAACCATCCACCTCAATTGAAGATTAATTCAGAGTCGTCGATCATCTAAAAGCCAAATTTCAATGAATGCGCAAGGATCAGACTAGACCGTCAATATGAGAACTTCAGAGTAATTATATCCATTGGATTATATAGTATGAAATGTAACCACTCTTGAAGGTAGCAAATCTGGAAGAATAAAAGGATTGCAAAGGCCGAAATCCTGAAGGCGAAAGTACCTGTTAGTCTCTACTTTTGTCTTGGTTTAAGTAAGAAACCCTTTTCCTAAACCCTCCTTACCCATCCCTCATTTTTCGTTTTCAGCTGTTTTCATTTTTTAGATTTTTGATATTTCATGGTTTACATTAAAATTTTTGATGATTTATTTGAGTTTTGATTATGAAAAACATTGTTTAAACTAGAAGTGTCTCCTTTATGCCGTTGGAATTTCAAATTTTAAGTTGTCAAACATGCTACGGGAATAATTCTATTCTCGTAGAACCAAATAATCATGCCATAATGTGTGCCCGCTATCCCGATTTAGTTATGATACCGAGATCATGAGCTAAGAGTTCATGTGTTCCCACGAGAATTTGGTAATCATCTCTAAATCCAACATGTTCAGAACATAATCGCTATACACACACGCAGGGTTCATTTCAAAATCCCCTGTTATTTAATGATCATTATGTGATTGGTTCGAATCGTTTTAAGTTCAACCCTATAGGAAGAAATACAGGTATACATTCAAAGCATCGGGCATATATCAGCAATTGCAGGAAGGAAATTCGGAAACTGAGGGTGTTAGTTGCATATTTGAGTTGAAATGGCGCCAAAGCGGAGTGGACAAGTGGCCAGAATCGAACCAAAAGGTGTCAAACTCCTTGAAGCCTACCCTCAAATGGCTCAAAGATTCAGATATGTCGGGTGGTTTGAGTTCCTCACTACATTTCAAGGATATGACGAATGGGTTTCCATGGAATTTGCTTTGAATTTCGATGGTCATGAGGTCGAAATCGGCAAGATGTTGATGCTGGTGATAGAGAAGACTATAGCCAAGGCTTGAAGGCTCGTAGTTGGAGGGGAAATATGGTGGAAGAAGGAACATGTGGTCACTGAGTTTGTGAATCAATTCCTCCTTCCAGATAAGTAGAATCCGGATTGGAGAAGGGGAATTCCTCGCAGCTGGGTCCGACCCGAATGGCACACTACCCTGGTGGTGATTCACAGATACATCACCTGCGAAGGGAGGTTTTCTTTGATTTACATCTACCATATCAGAATATGATGCATCTAAACGGTGACTACCCTTTAAACCTTCCTTATTTCCTGCTTAAAAGTTTGACAAAAATGTCCAAGAAGGTACAATATATTTCCACTAATGCCAAGGGCAGTTTGTTCCATCAAGTCTTGATTAAAACCCTAGTCATGTCTACCCTGAATGAACTACAAAAGCCCTGGAATTGGCTCACAGAATCCTTAAAACCTGTTGTTCAATCCAATAAGTTGAAAAAGGGCAGAGGGAGGAAAATTGTTAAACAGATTCGAGATGTTGCTGATGAAAACCCTGTAAAAGACGAATCTTCTAATATCAAGGTAACTAAAAAGAGGAGGAGTAAAAGACCTAGATGGGAGCCTGAACATGAGGTGCTTCCTGAGGAATATGTCAAAGAAGAGATAGAGTCAGATAATGATCTCATTTCTCAAACTGCAGTCAAGACTGAAATGTCATCCACCAGCAAAAAGAACGTTGCAGTCAAAGGAAAAAGGAAAAAGGGTGTGTGTGTATCACAAAAACCTCAGAGAAATTCAACCAGGGATAATAATAAGTATAGGTTGAACTCAAAAGAAATGTCCAATCCTTCTATTAAATAAGAAAACACCATAATCATAGATGATGATTCTGAGGAGGTTGAAACAAGCACCAGGAAAAAAGCAAAGAAGACTCCTTTTCCCAAGAAATCTATCAGCAAAGGAAAGGGAAAACTTACACCACCTACAGGCCCTGTAAAGAGAGCCTCAACTAGATTAGATAAGGCTAAATATATGGCTAAAGGCATCAGTGATGAAGAAACACAGGATTACATGGAAGATTCAGATTACTTACCAGATGTACCTGGAGCTATGGATTTATCAAGTTCTGAAGAAGAACATAGCTCAGAATTGATTTCAAAATATCAGGTTAAAGCCAAAGAACCCAGTGTTACTTTAAATCTAAATGAAACTGCACCCTCTGAAGATTGTTCAGGATTCAGGGCCGAGATAAGAACTGATAAGGAAAATATTAAAGAATTTCATAAAACCATAAAATAGTTAAAGAAGGAAAAGATGCAGATAGAACAGTGGAATGCTCACCAGCAGGAAAGAATTCAAAGTCTTAAAAATAAGAAGAAGGAGCAAAGGGCGTTGCTTAAGGAACTCAAGGAAATCAATTTCAGACTTTACTGGCACAATGTTGTGTTAACCACAAAGATCAATCAGAAAAATGCCAAAGCCTCTGCTGCGATTTTATATTAAAGGTAACATGAAGATTGGTTACAATTTTGTTTAAAGGTGCTCCAGGAGATATGTCAAATAATACTCGTTTTGATCAAGGAAATGTTAAGATTTCAATCTGCTTTACAGAGTCAAACCAAATCTCTATTTTGTAGAGTATTGCTGGCAATGTTTGTTATATCAAGTTGTTGAGCTGTGGACTATTTTGGAAATAGTAGCTCATTTTTGAGTGACATAATTTAGGATATGGATACTCTTTGATTCTAGTCATTTAAATATGTCCTAGATAATAGGATCTGGTAGTTTCATAGTTGTTTTAAATAGACATAAGACATACCTTATGAGGGTCGAACATTTGGAGATCTATAGAGAATTTTTGTGGAGATTATTGTAAAGGCATGTATGTTCAATTGACACTTAATAGCAAAGGCATATGGATGGTTAGACCTTCTCTTTTCTACTCTGTTATTTCATTTTCCATGCTTGAATTTATTATTCAAATTGCAATGCTTTTGGTTCTTGAATGTTAATTTATACAGTGAAGATTTTCTTGTAGAGATAATTTTCAAGTAATGATTTCAAGTTGATACCCATGTTTCTTTATAATATATTGAAACTAAACTTTGTGAAATTGACAAATTGAAGATTTCACTTTCTTTTTCTTGAATTGGTTTACTCCATCTATGTATCTACCTATTATTCAACCAATGGGATATGCAATGTTTTAATCTTGATTTTCATGCCATATGTAAGCTTGACCCAGTTTTCAACCATTATACCAAAACCAAATCATAAAACCCTAAAAAATACTTTGCAATAAAATCAATGATGCCCTAGCTTGCCCTTACCAGTCAAGTGCAACTTTAGGGACTAACAATACCGAAGAACATGGTTCCAGCATTGGTCATGTGATAAGGTAAATAAGATAATAAGAAGCGTAAATGGGCTAGAAGTAAATAATCCCCTACACATTTCAATACAGTCTCATGTATAAGAATAAGTGCGGAAGGAGAAAAGCACTAACAAAACTATTTTTGAAATAGCCAAGCACATGGTTTTGAGCCTGCGGTCACAAAAGGAAGTGAGTTGAAGAAAGCACCTTTCCATAATTTGATTTATGTGAATATTTAGGGGCTTGTGAATTAATTTGACGAGATTAACACCATAACAAAACCAAGATTTGGTAAAAGCTCAAATATGATATGTTGAAGAAATAGGGATGCAACAAAAGCATGGGAACGTTAGAAGGAGTCTATCCATACCTGTGATCATCTCATGTGGACTAAATTCAAATCAATTTTAGTATTCTAATTAATTGAGAAACTTACATAATAAATTAATGAATAAAAGGAGAACATTATCTATGTTAAATTAAATGAAGAGGTGTAATGGTTCATGTCAAAAGACACAATGGTTCAATCCTATACCTATTAAAATACTATATAAACCAAAAGTGGTGGTGAATCTTAGTATGTCTTGGTGGATATATATATATATATATATATATAATGGATTGAATGAAATTCCATTTTATCAGGTTGCTTCCTGTTTACAAGCTATGTCTTGTTATGCGGGTTGGATTCCTCACATCTCAATTGGATCTGAGATCAACAAGTTGGGTGTTTTTATGAGGGTTGGATTCCTCATTTATCAGTTGGATCTAAGAACTACAAGTTGGGTCTTGTATCAAAGAGTTGGATCTCTCATATTCAGTTGAAGTTGAAGATATTAAAGGATTAATTTTATTTGTATTCATTCAAGTTAAATAAATAAAAGAAAGATATTTTATCTACTTCATATAGTTT
>JZKD02S2418630.1:512003-524090 GCA_000966675.3 Picea glauca | reverse complement strand
GTGGTTCACCCAGTGTGGGCTACGTCCACCAGAGAAATTGCCAGGTCCTTCCTTTATTATTATCCAACAAATGAAGGGATACAACCTACAGCAAAACATGTTGTAACTTCCTCTTATTTCTCTCACAGTCTCCTCTCTCAGAATACAATCTTCACCACAATCCATAGCCGCGATACATTTCCCTTATAAAAGAGGGTTGCCTTCTAGGGAAAAAAACCCTAACATAATCTCTACCGTTAGGTCTGCAACCTTATAATGAACGGTCCAGATTTACAATGAAATTACAAAATACTTTTACAAGGCAATTTTTACAACGGGGGCTTCGCCCCCGAACCCCCACTGGGGGGGCGCTTTCCCCCAGACCCCCCAGCCAAGGGGATAGGCCCCCCGGACCCCGAAGAGGGGGTACCCCCCCTCTGCACTCCCCCGCGTGGAAGAGTGTACATACTTATGGGGTGTAAATACTTCATGTGGTATAAACACGGCTGAAAGTAAAAGACCTATAAATCAGGAAGATAATCAGGCTCCACAACCAACATTTTTCATCTTCTACTTCTTCTTCATAAAGTTGTTCCATTGATTCATTTTATTCTTCCTTTAATTATTGTCTACCTGTTTCATCAATTGTTACGTTGATGTTTTCCACAACTTTGTTCAATCTCAGGTTGTAACACTTGTATGATTTCCTTGTACTTGAGTAACCAACAACTACTCCTTTTTCCACACGAGAGTCAAACTTCCCCATTATTCCATCTTCTCTTTTGATGTAGCATTTGCTTCCAAAAACTCTAAAGTGTTTCACATTTTTTGGTCTTCCTTTCCATAGCTCGTAGGGAGTTTTGTCAATGTTGTTTCTGAGAATTACTCTGTTTTGAATGTGAATTGTTGTATGCACTACCTATGTCCAAAATATATCTTTAAATTTGGAATCCATTAGCATTGTTCGAGCCATTTCATGTATTGTCATGTTCTTTCTTTCAACAACTCCATTATGTTGAGGTGTCCTAGAAACGAAGAATTTCCTTTTTATTCCATGCCTACTGTAGTAATCCATAAATTCATTTGAAGTTAAATCTCCTCCATTATCAAATCTCAAGCATTTGATTTTTGAATCCATTTCATTTTCAACCATTTCCTTGTAGACCTTGAAGTTTTCAAAAGCTTCTGACTTATTCTTGAGAAAGAAAACTGTAGTCATTATTGTATAATCATCAACTAATAACATAAAGTATTTCTCACATTTTAAACCCTTTGTTGTAGTTGGTCCAACTAGATCAGTATGCACAATTTCTAGTGGTCTTGTCGTTGAATATTCTTTTGATTTAAACCTAGTCTTTGTTTTCTTTCCTTGTTGGCAATGCTTGCATAAAGTGTTGGTTGGTTTCGTGATCTGGGGAATTTCTCTAACTTTTTTCCTTTTGTTGACTTTGACAAGTTTATAAAAATGTATGTGACCCATTCTTCTGTGCCATAACCAAATTTCATCTTCCTTTCCTAGGCAACACTTTTCATTTCCAATTTCACTTAATACGTATATGTTGCTTGAAGTTCCCGTGGCTGTTGCAATCAATTTTCCCGAACCTTCTTTTCTTATCTCTCACTTTTGTGAATCAAAAGTAAATTTATGACCTTGGTCACACATTCGACTCACACTTAGAAGATTATGTTTCATAGCTTCTACTAGTAGAACATTTTCTGCCTTGGTATTGTTGTTCCCAATTCTGACTGTGCCTTTTCCAATGATTTTAGTTGAATCATCATTTCCGAAGGAGATTGATCCATCTATTTCATTTCTTAATGTAATAAACCTATCTCTATCACTTGTCATGTGTTTTGAACAGCCACTGTCAACATATCAACCGTGTTTCTTCTGCTCATCTTATAGAGAGAGTGTGCATTCTTCATTGCTATATTGATTATGCTTTCTTATCCATGTCCTTTTCTGAGGTTCCTATCTGTGATTGTTGTTGTGTTGTTGTGGTTCTCTAGGAGGGACTATCATTTTTCAATATTTGGCCATGTGTCGAAAGTTGTAACATTTGTAGCATTCCACTTCAGTGCTCAAAGATTCAAACCTGTTGTAACTTCTTCTCTGTGTTTCACTAGGCCTTCTTGGATAACCCTTTTGTGTATGACTTTCAAAGTTGTTTACGTTCCTATTGTTATCTCTGCAATTGACAACTTTATGTCCAAAATTACTACATGCATAACATAAAACAAAAAATATAGTTTGATACCTGGGAGTTGAATATCTTCTGAACGGAGGCACTCTTATGAATCCTTCTTCTTCCTAATGCCTATCTATTTCTGTCGATCATTGATTCTGAAATCTGAATCTTCTTGGTGGAGGAGTGTCCCTATAATTTTCTTTGTAGACCTTCCTATCCCCTTTGATTGTTTTTGCATAGCATTTTGGATATGTTTCTTGTTCTGTTGTTTTGGAGCTTGATCCATTTTTTGTCTGATTGTATCCAAGTCTGGACTTGTCATGATGAGGTTTTTGACTTCTGATAATGTCATTCAAAACTTTTGAGTTGATCTGCATATTTTTATTTTGAAGATCCTTTCTTAATGTGACAATTTTGTCTTCCAAATTTCCAATGATCATGTCTCTTCCTTCTAGATGTTCTTTGAGTGCTTCTTCAATTCTTTTATCTTCTTCAATTTGAAACTTCAAATTTGTGATCATTTGTTCTAGTCCCTGAGTGTCTTCTTTCTTGTCTAGTTCCACTTGTAGTTTCTTTTTTTCTTCTTTTCTCTTCTGATAACTTCTATGGCACACAACAATTCTTCTCGGTAGCCAACTTTTGCCTCTTCATATTCTTCTTTGGCCTCTTCATATTCTTCTTTGAAGTCTTCTTTACCAGAGTATTATACTACCATGAATAAAACTCTTTCTGTCTCAATGTCACTAACTTCATCTTCATTTGATGATGAGATGTCTTCTTTGGTGCATAAGCTTTTCTTGAAAACTTTTTGCGTGGTTCTTTTTCCTTTATATGTTTATTTGTTATTTGAGTAACCTTCATCATTTCTCTTTTTCTTATCAGGACATTTGTTATAAAAATGACCAATACCATCACAATTAAAACAAATCAAAGGAATCTTACCTCTATACTTGTCGTTGGTTCCCTTGTTCAATTTTATAACAAATTTGGCCACTTCTTCATCATCTTCTGAGATGTCATTGTTGTTGTTATGTTCTTTTTCTTTTTTCTTTCCTTTTTGCCTTGACATTTTGGATGCTTTGAAGGCTTCTTCTTTTATATCTGGATTTTCCTGTTCAGTTCTCATTTCATATGTTGTGAAGATTCCATGTAGCTCGTCCATGCTTATTGAGTTTAGATATTCTCTTTCTTCTAGTGTTGATATCTTACGGTCAAATCTCATAGGAAGAGATCTTAGTACCTTTTGAACAATTACAGATTCTTTGATTTATTCTCCCAATACCAAGATTGTATTTATTGTTTCATCGAATCGTAAAAAGTAATATGCAATGTTATCATCTTCCTTCATCTTTAGTTGTTTGAACTAACCTCTATAAGTTTGAAGCTTTGCTTCTTTGACTTTTGAATCTCCTTCATAAATATTTCGAAGTTTGTCCCAAATATCTTTAGCGGATTTACAATGTGCAACTTTGGTGAATATTGATTCTCCAAGACCATTCAAAAGTGCATTTGTGGCTTTGGAATTATTTTTACCGAGTTTCATAGCTTTGTCATTTGTCAACGAAACTACTGGTGTTGTGTATCCATCTACAATTGATTGCCAAATTTCAAATCCATGTGCCTGTATATATGTCTTCATTATTATGTTCCAAAAGGCATACTTTTGTCCATCAAACTCTGGTATTCCATTTTTATACATGTTGTTTCTCTCCATGATCTACTTTTCAGTGGTTAAACTAATTTTTGAAGGAGCCTGCTCTGATACCAATTGTTGGATTACTGAGAGGGGAGGTGAATCAGTAATAGAGCAATCTAATCTTTTTTAACCATATAATGCAAGTGTTATATCAATGTAGCATTGTCATCCAATATGTGTAGAGTAAATAAACAATGAACAATCATACACATACACAGTACACCAGTGTTTTTACTTGGAAACCCAAAGCAAAAGAAAACCATGGAATGATTTTCCTTATATGTCTTGAAGAATTACATTCATTGGAAGCACCAACTTCCTTTGTTTTCCAGCTGCAACTGGAAGGAGGCTCCAACCCCCTAGTTTCTCAGGCTACAACTTGAGTGAAGCTCAAACTCCCCAATTATCTAGCTACAACCCCCTATGTTCTCCAGCTACAAGCGAAAGGTGGCTACAACCAACTGTCATTTCCCTGTCCAACCACCCTAACGTATAAGTAGAATGATGGAACCACTGTCATACTGTCACTGTGAGATATATTGTTGTAAAACTATACCAATAAACCTGCGCCAAGTACCAATAACCTGAACCATGTATCAACCATGCATCACCTGTACCTTAACCTATAATCAACATGTACCACAAACAAGTGCATCAACCATGCACCAACCTGTACCAAAAAACTTGTAATCAACTTGTACCATAAAGAAGTGCATCAACCATGCAACAACCTATACCTCAACTTGCAAACCTTCCTTAAATTTAATAACAAGAGACTAGCATTTTCATCAAACTTTACTTTAGTCTCACATGACTAGTTTTGGATTAGTCAACAACCCTAACTTGAAATAATCATAACTATATACCTATAATGAATAAAGATATGAAAATAGTACACAATGTTCTTCAGTTTGTTTTATGCAATTCCTCCAGGTGTCACTACTTGGAACCTCTCATAAAAGGAGTTATGGAAAAAATGGCATACCTTGTTGAATTTTGGTTTATTCTAGAGAGAAAGCTTGTAGAGCATGCCCCGCATGGAATATTTGTTGTATGGATCTGAAAATTTTACATAGAATACTACAGACTATACTCTAAACAAAAAATTTGGTCTTACTGAATTTGGATATGTTATGAAGAATTTATGGAATTTTTACTCAAAACACTTGTTTTAGACTAGTTTCAAGACTAGCCACAAACCTTATTTTCCACAGAGTGTAACTCCAAAAATACAACGACCCACAAGATAAAATTTGTACCATAGCTACTTGGATATGTTTTCTCAATGGCCTCCCAATTTCATGATGTTGACATAGGGGTAGACCCAAGGTTCACTCCAAAAGCACACCAACAAGCCCTAGCTATTGTCCCTTTCGGAAACACCTGTGAAGCAAATGCAGTCTCACCCGAAGAAGCTATGAGGGGGTTGCAGGATAGAGATGTCTACAACCAATGGAATGTCGAGTGGATCATGTACAACAACAACTCCATATGCATCAACACTTATCAACTAGATCTATCATGCACAGTTATAGATATGATCTAACACAATAATGCAATTAACCATATAACAAAAACAAAGATCAAAGCATCAATCACACGCACAACACAAGGTATACGTGGTTCACCCTCTCTATAGGGCTACATCCACAGAACTGCACTTATAATATATTAAGATAAAGCCTATAGTTCTGATCTGTGCTCTTAGCCAGCAGATCTTCTCTCTTCTTCTCTCATCCTCTACCATCCTACGCACCCAGCTGTAGGATGTGATCCTCGCACCCAGCTAAATATCTTACAACACCAGGAAGCTTTCTCTCTCAGCACTTCCTCTCTAACAGTACCATAATCTCTCAATCAACAATACTCAATATCAATTCCCAACAATAGTATCCCCCGACCTAGGTCCTCTCGACCTCTATTTATACATTATATTCCCTCACCGACAACCTTAGGTCAAAACCTAGGTGTCAAAACCCTAATTACCAAAACCCTAGGTGTCTAAAACCCTAGGTCAACTTGACCCACTTTTCCCAGGCTTTGCCAACCTGTCTCTCCTTTCTTTCTGCGCGGTGGTAATGGTGGCTTTCCCTGCTTTCTGAGTTGTCCTTGATCCATCTCCCTTGTTGATATGTCATCCTTTATCTCCTCATCTAACGGCTAGATTTTCCGTACTTTGCTCCGACTTTTCTACTCTTTTACTTGCTTCGACCTAGTGACAATCACTGTGTCTTCCGTGTAGTTCGTGTTTGACCTTTTCTTCCTTGATATTCTATTTCTTCCATATCCAAGGGCCAACACTCACCTGTGACTCGTCCCGAGGCACTTCAGATCTGATATTTCTATTTTACTTTGACTTTGTACTGCGCAGTGCAGACTTTGCTTTCTACTTTGTGTCGCTTCCCTTCCCTTGTGCAAACTATATTTTTTGTGTCTGGTACCCAATTTTGAATGCACCTGGTACCTAGACCCTTCTCCTTTTGTTTTTATTGAGAGTTTCAAGGCAGTTGGTTGTCATAGTACAAATTCAGTCGACTCCTATTCACCAATCCTTCCTTCCACTCTCCATTCAATGTCTTCATTTGCGCAACTCCTCCTTTTGTAACATAGGCGATCTCATAAGGTCTAAGCCAATGCATCCTGAACTTCCCTGGGTGTCTTATGAACTTATTTTCATACGCTAGTACTAAGTCACCTTGCTTGAATGTCTTCTTCTTGATGTGTCTGTCGTGATATGCCTTCTCTCATTCTTTCTGAACCTGTTGGTGGAATCCTGCAATGAATCGGTCTTCCTCCAATTCAACCAACTATGCTAGCCTCTCGTGTACATCTCTAGTATCATCCATGTCTATAAATGCAGTGATTCGTAATCTTGGTACCAAGTATTCCATCGAGACAACAGCTTCAAGGCCGTAAACCAACTTGAAAGGGGTCTGCATTGTTAATTTCTTGTAAGTGGTTCTATAAGCCCAGAGTATTGTTGGTACTCTTAAATACCAGTCGTTCCTGTTGACACTGCAAACCTTCATCAATGATGTTCCAAGATCTTGTTGAATGCTTCAACTGTTCCATTTTCTTTTGGATGGTAACATGTACTCTTCTGATGGTGAATTGCAAATTCTTCAATCAGGGCTTCCATTGTCTTATTGATGAAATGGGTGCCTTGATCACTCATAAGGGTCTTAAGGCATCCAAATCTAGTTATTATGTCATCAAAGATAAACTGTGCAGTTGTAGTTGCACTACAGTCCTTGACTGCTCTTGCTTCAGCCCATCTAGTTAAGTATTCATTTGCAGTAATTAAGTCCCTTTCTCCTATGTGCTTCCCTGGTGGGTTTATAGGTCCCACGAAGTCAATGGCCCATTTTTCAAATAATTGTAGGGTCATCTGTGGTGCTAATGGAATTTCATCTCTTCGGGATGGTTTTCCAACTCTCTGGCATATATCATAAGCTCTAGCATAATACTTAGCATCTCTGTGTAAGGTAGGCCACCAAAGCCCAACTCGCAAGACCTTATGTGCAGTTTCTTTCCCTGCATAATGTCCTCCTACGATGCCTTCATGGGATTCTACTAGGATCAGTAGGCATTCTGCCTCCATAACACATCTTCTTAGTATCTCATCAGGTCCCATCTTGTATAGTTGACCATCTATTAGTGAAAAGTCTGCAGCACGCACCACGAGTTGTTTCTTCTGGGGAATTGTATACTCACTAGGTGTTATCCCTGTTGTCAGGAACTGGACGATGTCGGTGAAGTGGTCAGCAATCTTTCTAATGAAGAGAAGTTGTTCATCTAGTAGTGTATCCTCCAAACTGGTGGGTTCTTCTCCATGTTCCGACCTTGATAAGTGGTCAGGGCCCTTGTTCATTCTTCTTAGCTTAACTATGATCTCAAAATCATATTCCTGAAACAACAAGAGCCATCTGCATATCCGCCCCCCCAACACTGGTTTATTGACTAGGTATTTCAACGTGGAGTGATATGTGAACATTTTAAAGTGTCCTCCCAATAATTAGTGGTGGAATTTTTGTAGTGCATATACCATGGCCAATCCTTCTCTCTTTTTGGTGTTGTAGTTAACTTCTGTTGTGGATAGCTTCCTGCTAGCAAAGGCTAATGGGTGATCAATGTCTCATGTTCATGTATGTGCCAGTACTTCTCCTAGTGCAATAGAAGAAGCATCGACGTGCACATGAAACTCCTTGCTCCAATATGGAAAAACCAGAATGGGCACAGTGACCATCTTTTGTTTTAGTGTGTCGAAGCTCTGTTGGCATTCATCTGTCCACCCAAACTGGCAGTCCTTCTTCATCAACTTCTCCATTGGTGTTGTAATTTGGGCTTAGACTTTAATGAATTTCCTATAATAGCCAGTGTGTCCAAGTGTAGTGCGCAGTTGTTTAATTGAAGTAGGAGGTGGAAAATCAACTATAATTGCAACTTTAGATGGATCAACCAGCAATCCCTGCTTGCATACAATATGGCCTAATAATACTCCAAATGGTGAGAAGAAGATGCACTTCTTCAAATTTAAATCAATTTGGCACTGCCTTCATTTATCCAACATTAGCCTTAGGCATTTAGTATGGTTTTTCAACAAACTAAATACAGTCCAGTCATCAAAATATGCTTCTAAACATTTATGCAAAAATTCTTTGAATGCTTCAACCACCACCCTGGAAAAGATGGTTGGGGCATTCTTCAGTCCAAATGGCATTACTATGTATTGAAAGGATCCCCATTCTGTGGAAAATGTGGTCTTATGGTGGTCCTCCTTGGCAATCCAGATCTGATGGTATCCTAAAAATCCATCTGTAAAAGAATATACCTCTTGGCCTCCCACGTTGTCAAATACTTCATCAGTGAATGGTGTAGGGAAAGGGTCGTGCAGACAGGCATCTTTCAATTTCCTGAGTTCCACACATATTTTGATTTATCCTGGCTTCTTGTCTTGTACCACCATAGGGCTGATCCATTCTAATTCTTTGAAAGGTTCAATAATCCCTACTTCTAATATTCTGTTGAGCTCAATCTTCACTTTTTCCTTGTATTTTGGATTCAATCTGTAGGTTATTTTCTTGACTGGCTTCATATCTGGTTTTAAAGGTATTCTCATCTCTCCCATAGATTCTTTGATTCCCATCATATCAATGAACTTGGTTGGAAACAAGTCTTGATATTCGTGCAATAATTTTGTAATCTTGTCAATGGTAGCAGCATCCCAATAATCTCCGACATTGGCAAGATTTGGTGTATCCTCTATTCCAATATTAACCTTTATGATCTTGATTGGTTGTCCAATAAATGGTAATTCAAATCTTGTTCCCTCCACATCTCTTTGGCCTTCGGTCTCCACGATGTTGACCTTCCTCTGGTCATCATCGTCATCTGCGTTGATGTTATAGCAGGTCCACAATTTCTATAGAGGCGCAATCCATTCATCCTCCTCTTGTTCCATAGGGAGGCTAGATGCCTCTTAGAATACCTTATGCCTCACAATATGTAGTTCTTGGTATATTGAATGGTATTCACTTTCAAATAAAAAGGTGGTAAAAAAAATTTGAATCATACCTTCTCAATCTGTTGTGATGAGGCGCAGTTCTACTTGAAGGTACCAGTTGATAGGGGTCATATCTAGCGTGTTAATGAATATATGCACCCATTTTTCTCGAGGAATATCACTCTAGGCCTCTTCATAGCTTTGTGCATGGTCCTTTGGGCAGCTTCGACTAGTATACCTTACTTCGCAGCTTACTGCTTGTGCTAAAAACCATGTTGTCATCAAGGTTTGGCATTGTGTCCAGTCTTTGATGTTTCTTTTGTGCATCCCCCACCATTTTGTTGGTGTAGCTTTCAGGGCCTCATCCATTTCCAAAAATTGTTTTTGTGTTGGTACACTTGTTTCAAAATCTGAAAGGAAGCTTTCTAGGGGGTTTAGGCCATCAAATGTGGGTAACTTACTCACTGTTATGTCAATCCAACAAACTTCTCTGGTTAATCTAGCACATATTCTGGTAGATATTTCATACATCTGGTTCTTCCAGTTCTCCAACGCTTCTTCTGAGTTTGATGAACATGTGTTGTCACTTTTCCAGCTCAAATTCCCATCGATTGTAGGATTGATATAATCATGTTGTATGGTTGTTAGTTTGTAGATGTTTTCCAATTCGTATGCATGGTCCTCTTCTCTAATGTGATCTGTGTAACGCTAACCCTCATCTGCATCTAAGGGTGCAATGACCCTAAGTCCATCTCTTTCAAAGGTCATACATCTTTTCTTCAAATCAACGACAATAGAGTTGTCGAAGTCTCAATCGATTCCAAGCAATGCAGGGTAAGGGAAACTATCATCAACAATTTCAATTACCTCAAAATCTACAAAGGTTCTAACCCCGTCGATGTCCACCAGGACATGATCCAATCATCCAAATGGGTTGAGAGCTTGTTGATTAGCCATGCGAAGCCTGATAGGGAAATATATCATCTTGGGTTTTCCCATCAGTGCTCAAGTTTGCTTCATCATGACATTGACCTCTGATCCTAAGTCGAGGACCACATAGTCTATATCATATTCTCCTATCTGAGCATTCAGGTGTAATTCTTTATTTTTTATTCTCTTCTTGCCAATTTGGTGCATTTCCTTATTCAGTAAGGGGTCTATCTTCCCTAGATCATACTGCATGATTAAGTTCTATATTTCTTGCATAGCATTCCCATCCTGAATTAAATTAAGACAAGTGTACAAAAATTCGATGAGTTTACTTACCTCTTTTCCTTATTTATGCGCAGTCGACTAGTCAAATGCCTAAGGCATTCCATACTCTTTTATTTCTGGTTGAGTTTTTGATGATGACCCTTGCTCTCTCTTGAACTCTTGTCTCACTTCCTCAAAGATTGGTCTTTCTTTCATTGCATCAAAAGCCTGAGTCTTCTCTGCAGCTTTCCTGATACCTGAATCTTCTACGATCTTTCTTTGGATTGTTATATTTTCTCCTGTAGCAGCACCTCCTCGAGTAATAACAGCAAATCTAGGGTCTCTTCCGTGAGGCTCAACATATATTAGTTTTACTTGAGGGGTATATTGGGGTCCTCATCTTTCCTGATGCTTGTCTAGTAACACAGGGCAGTCTTCAATAACATGCTCGAAGGAGTTGCAATAACTATAGGTGGTGCAAGGGTTCTAACAGTCCCTCGCTAGATGTCCTAGATGTGCGCAGTTGTAACAGATTATTTTTCCTTAGCCTTGACCCATACCTCCTCCTCCTCCTCTGTATCCACTGCGAGGATTGAAAGTTCCTCTTTCCGAGGAATTGTACTGTGCAATGTTTCCTTCTTGGTGCACTTCGCCTTGGATCTTGTATATGTCTCTTGATCTTTCGTGCATCAGATCAAAGGCCCTACAATCACTGTCATCATGCCCTACGGTCTTACATAATGTGCAATACAAGTGTGTGGGTTTTTTAACATACTTCTTCATATAGTAGCCCTCACCAGGGCGATGTCGGTTTCTGCATACTTCGCACCAGGGCAGGTTAACTTGCTTCAAGGGGCTCGGTGCTCCTGAGGATAAATATTCATGAAACAAGGGGTAGTGTTCCTTATCATGACCTTCAAATATGCATCTTACACACCATATATCTTCTCTTTTTTCCTTCCCCTTGTCATTCTTCATATCCTCTACCTACAGAGACAAACTAGTCAGCTGGCTCAGGATTTGGCTCATGCCTGAGCTAGATTCTCCCATAGGTGTTGATTCAAGCTTTATGGTGATCTCCAAAGCTTCTACTTGTGATGCAATCTTCTGCTACATCAAGGGAAATCTAATATGTGGTATAAGAGCAGTGATGAACCATTCTTTGTTCTATTCATCTAGGATCTTAAAAGTCAATCTTCCAGTTAAGGTTTTGAATCTTTGATCAAACTCCCAAACAGGTTCGGCGACCTTTTGCTTGATCTCCTTCAGTTTTGTGATACATTGTGACTCTGACTTAGGTTTCTTAAACTCTTCAATCAACGCGTTCTTGATCTCATTCGATGGATTAGGCTATGCAAGTGCTTGGACAAGCTTCATGTACCATCTTAACACGTGATCCCTAAGTGTGGTGCTAAACTAGTTTCTTTTAACAACTTCGTCGGTAATGTTTTTGATGTTCCATACAGCTTCACATAGGAACCAGTGTTGATCAGGATCTTCAGATCCATCTCCTCTAAAAATAGGGA
>JZKD02S2418630.1:450508-462826 GCA_000966675.3 Picea glauca | reverse complement strand
TTTATGCATGGAAATACATTGTCAAGTACACAAGAATTGGGGCACAAGGGGGAAAGGGGGGAAGAATATAGATCTATATTATAATATTGACAAGGTGATAACAAGTGTACACATTGCATTCTATAAATTGTGAACATATGATATGATGTCAAACACTTAGGAGACTTAATCGATCAAGTGTCATTTATGTATACCCACTGTCACGTGTGATGGAACCTACCACTGATGATGCCCCAAGCTACTGCAAATGTCTCTAAATCCACTTCCCAAAATAATGAGTTGAATTTTATAGGAAGATATTCTCTAAAAGGAAGGAATTGAGGTATCTATCATCAATTGGTGCGAAATAAGATTAGGAACATGAATTGAGGTCTTGGACAATAACTTTGAGAGAACAAACCACTAAGTACAACTTGGCACTAGGAAGGTTGATATGGATGGTAACGATATTTAAGAAATGTCCAACGCAAGCTAAAAACATCCCTTTAACATGTGCATGACCTAATTATGACTTGGGAAACAATTGACACCAAAAGGGACCAATTATATACACCAATAATTCAAGAGACATTGAAGGGTGTTCCATAAAGACTAAAAGAATAACCAACCACAGAAGTGAAAACTCAAAATCATGGTGTTATGTCCTAAAATAAACTTGTCATTTTATTTGATTTTTAGGTGATAGCATAGTCATGAATAAGTGTCATTTTTAATTTTTGTGGTTTATGGTCTCCAAGCAAAGGGAATGAGTGAGAAATTCCAAAATAAATCGATTTGTTGTTTATTGCTTTCAAAAATCAAAGAAAATTCTTTTCAGCGGCTAACCATTGTTTTGAAGTTGAGAAGGAGCCACTGAAAAGTCAAGCTTCCGGTGGCAAATGCGTCTTTTGGAAACAAGAAGGAGCCACCGAAAATTCAAGCTTCTGGTGACAAATGCGACTTTTGGAAACAAGAAGGAGCCACCGAAAGTGCAGAAGCAGTTTTGGGCACCACCTCTTTAGGAGTTTGAAAGAGAAAAGGAAGTACACACGTCATAAAGGGAGGATGATCATTTTTATGGGAGATTTGTGTGCTTACACGACCTTATCACCGGTTATGGAATAATCATTCTGAATTCAGTTTTACAGCCTGTGTGAAGGTGTGATGTCCTATCAGTCCTGAGGGTTATCCAGACATTATTAAATTTCATCTGCTCGTTGTCGGATCTTGTCTACATCGGCATTATGGTCATCATTCAAATTCAAATTCCACGAGTTATGAATTCCTATAAACATTGTTTCTCCTCCACCAGTTGATCATACAGTGTTTATTCTTCATCGCCAGCAGGTTCTTTCGATTGGTAATTTCTCTATTTCAGGTTTCTACAGGTTATCTTGTGTTTTGCAGATGGGTAAGAAACGAGGTGGTCCACCTCTCAGGAAGGAGTTAGACAACATTCAATATTTACAGTCTCATCTAGAGATTCATCAATATTTCTCAAATGCAGGTTGTCTCACTTATGTGGAAAAGATACAAGAGGTTTACCACCAGGGTATCACAGAAGCCTTTGCAAAATCTTATGATGGAAACAAAGCCACAGTTGGCCCTTTGGAGATACAAGTTGATGAAGCAACCATAGCCTCTGCTACAGGCATGCCAAGAATAGGTAAAAAATGGTTCAAAATCACAGTCACCAAGAATCTGGATTTTAGACCTTATTTAAATCCTGAATTCCAAGACATCATTTGGAATAGGGATATCCCCATTTCTCATCTATAGGAGAAGTGGCATACTCTTCTCAAAGACATACACTTGTATATAACTATAGAGGGAAGGTATGATAGGGCCATGTTATACCACTTCAAACTTATGGACCACTTTACAGGAAAGGTTCCTCTCAATCTACCATATTATTTTCACCAGAGCTTGACAAAGATGTCACATAAGGTCCAAGATGAACCTAACCATATCCATAACACCTTGTTTCATTTTGGTTTGATCAAAATGATTCTTGTAGAATAATTGAGGAAGAAATAAAGAACATGGGAACACTTCTTGTTTTGGGGAGGTTTTGAGTTAGACACTCAACCTGATAAAGGCAAGAGGAAATCAAGAAAAAATCTACCAAATCCTCAGAGAAGTCTGAAGAGGAGGAGAGCCATCACCCTTGACCTCTCAGAAGAGCCATCATCCAGCTCAAAAGTCAAGAAGGCAAAGAAGAAATTGGTTTTCAAGGAAGCTACAGAGAAAGCTTCAACTCAGCAGACCAAGCAAGCAAATGTGCTTAACTTACCCTACTCAAAATTTGATTTTGAGCCAAACAAAGAAGAGGTCCCTGCTGATCAGAACATGGAATTTTATATGGAGCAAGCACCCAAAAACTGAGAGGTTCACAAGTTATGAGGAAGGAGAAACATCAAGCAAGAGAAAATCTAGCAAATCATAGAAGATTAAGAAACTTAAAGAGAAAATAGCATAGCAGGAAGTGATAGAGAGGGTGATAAAGGCTAGATATGAGACTCTATCAAAGAATTTTGCAGAAACCAGTGCAGCCTTGGAAATATTGGCACTTGAAAGTGTAAAGGAAAAGAAGAAGAAGAAGAGTGTCATAAAGGATAATCACAAGCTATGGATATTATCTAGGCATTTGAAGAAAAAGATCAAAAAGTTGAAGGCTAAAATAGCTACACACCCAGATTTGCATGTCCTTCCAAAGTTTGTTCAATATTTGCAAGTGGATCAGTCCAAATAATCAAGGAAAAGACTCATTTTTTAAGTTTTTATATTTTTAACAAACACAGGCTTTTCAGTGGCATAATCAGCATAACAACACATAGTTAGCCGTCGAAAATCAAGGCTTTCGGAGGCTAACTCACATTTTCTAGGGCAAAAGAGCCGCCGAAACTGTTGGAAACATATTTTGAAGATTTGGCGCTCGAGCAAAGGGGATTTTCGGTGATGAAGCATAAAGTAATCTCAAACAAATTGCTCCATACATTTTGGCATCTTGTTTCAGAGTTTTGAGGCATTAAAGAAGGTAGCTAGGTTGATGATTAGACTGTCAATATTGAAGACGGCTTACAGTTGTTGAGGAACATATCCAATTGTTGAAGAAAGACACTGGCCTTGTCATCATACATCAGGACCTTCATGCAATTGTTGAAGACTTAGAGGATTGAAGACAAATCGAATTCTAGAAATGGACTAGATTCATACTTTTTGAAAGATTTTTTGTAATGGTTTTCTATTATTAGTATTTCAGATCCAATTTCTCATGATCCGAAACTTCTTGTAAAGGATATAAAGCCTATCAATTTTATAGACTGATGGTTCGATTCTGGAGACTAGACCATGTTGGTTTTTGTACTGAGACCTTTTATATAACACAGATCACAAGTTCCTCTCGTTGTTAATGTCATATTGTCATCTTCTCTCTTTTCCTGTGTTTTGAATGATTATTGTTATCTAAGTTTGTCTAGTTGCAAATTATTGTCATCTCACTGGTCAACTCATAAACATTGATTTAACAACATTTTATAAATTCTGCTCATCGCTCGGAGCTGAGGGTTTAGGGTTCTTCAACCGCTTTGAACTGTGCCATCACAACGCCTGCCCCGTTGGGGCTCATGTCTCGCAAGGAAGGGGAGTCGAATGGCATCTCCTATAGCTAAGCCACGGTGAATGGAAATTATGCAGAAGGTACGAAACGACCAACCTTTGAGCCACCACCAGAGTTGCGCTCGAAGCTTCTAGCGGAAGGAACCTTCAAGGATCGGGAGATGGACATCGATCCAGAGAAAGGGACTACTCCAGCTACTGTGTCAACTCCATGGATGCCAGGTAAGTGCATCCCACAAACGCCACAGGCCCCAAAATACGTTATCATCTCACCACGCATAGAAGAGCAAAAGCAATATATGAGAGACTATGCCCTGGTGGGAAAATTCCTAGGGCTCTGGCCCTCTAAGCGTGATCTGGTCAAATGGATACAATATTGGTGGAAACCAAAAGGTCACTATGAGCTACAATTGGGCTCCAAGGGATTCTTCACAATCATCCTCCACAACCTTGAGGATCGCAATCGCATATTTGATGGGGGGTCGTACTTCTACAACTCGGTAGGACTCTTTTTAAGATTCTGGACAGAGAAGTTCAGCCCTGAGAAGGAGGACTTTGCCCATGCACCGGTGCGGATTAGATTGTACTCTCTCCCCCAGGAATTCTGGCTGGAAGAGGTCTTGGCTAGCATAGGCAACACCATCGACATCTATGTTAAGTCCTCCGAAGCCACCAAGCAGCGGTGCTACACTTCTTATGCGCGAATATGTGTGTACATGAGCATAGCCAAGCCACTCCCAGGATCCATCATACTGGAATATCATGACAAGGACTGGTCCCAGACCATCGACTATGAACACATTCCATTCTGATGCCGGAAATGCCACGAACACGGTCATCTTTTCAGAGAGTGCCCTCTCAATAATGTTCACAAAGAAGGGAACCTAGAAAGCGACAAAGACAAGGACGACTTTTCACAACCAGCAGGGAAAAGACGACAAGGAGGAAGAAGGCAACCAGCCCAAGTAAGTAAATATCCCTCAACTAGTAATAAGTTTGCAATTCTACAAGATCAACCAGAGAACCCCACAACCCTTACGAACCCAAATGTACCACTTCTGGATAATGGACCCCAATCTACAAGCCAAAGAACTGAACGGACCCCACAGGGTAAGGAGTCAGATCTCCTCCCCCTAGACATGGCTCAGGAACCGCAAGACTTGCTGGAGACAGAGGACGGGGACGCGGAAATGGAGCTGGAGGAGCAAGATCTAGCCAGGGTGGATCTGGAGCACCTCGAGCACGCCTACAGGCATCAAAAAATTTACACTATACCCAGGGATTAGTTACGAAAGGTGCACAAGGTCTTTCTCAACTCTTCAGCTGGGTCCTCAGCTCGATCTAGCAAAGCTTTGGGAATCCAGGGAAGTCAGTCAAAAACCCCAAATAAAAGTCAGAAATATGAAAAGAAAAGAGGGAGGAAATCCACCAATAAGCTCATACAAGAAATAGGCCACTTTATGGTAAACTCGGAACAAATCCACCTGATCTCGGACAAATTCCCTCCTCTCCCTACCCCCTCGTCATCATGAAGATCATCTCATGGAATATCAGAGGCCTCAATGGACGTAGCAAGCAAAAAATGCTATAGGATCTAATCTTAGCGGAAAAACCTGACATAGTACTTTTGCAGGAAACAAAATGCACTTCAGAAGACAACGACAAGCTACTTCCCTACTGTTGGAAGCAAGGGGAAGCGACTTCAACCGACGCCACAGGCACATCTGGAGGATTGGCAATTCTTTGGAACACCAACTCCGTGTTGCTGGACAACTTCCACGCCACCAGATGGTCCATTACAGCAGATTATAGACTCATAGGCTCAAACAAGCCTGGACACCTGACCAATGTCTACAGCTCGGCCAGCCCAAGGGATAAGAAGGCCTTCCTCAAGAGCCTGAATTACTTATCCAGTCTAACACAATATAACAGATGGACTATTGGTGGAGATTTCAACATCATTCGCAGCCTGGAGGAAAAAAAAGGAGGATCAAGACGACTGGATCGAGACTCCAGCGACTTCAATAGCCTCTTAGACAATCTTCACCTCATCGACTTGGAGACCAACAATGGCATTTACACTTAGACAAACAGAAGGACCGGAATACACCAAATCACTTGCAAACTAGATCGATTCTTCATCTCTGACTCCTTTATGATGGAAGGAACGGCTATGGAAGCTACCATCCTAAACTTATCTATCTCGGATCACTGGCCTATACAGTTATGGTTGGATTTCCCAGCCACACCTGGTAAGAAACCCTTCAGGTTTGAACAGTTCTGGCTTGACCATCATGATTTCCAAGCAAATATCCAGGACTGGTGGAGGGAGGCAGAGGTGTCTCACAGCTCCAAAATGTACAGATTCCAGCAAAAGTTAAAGAACCTCAAACAAACTCTCAAACTCTGGAATAAGCATACCTTTAGCAATATCTTCGACTCCCAAAAGCAGCTGTCAGAACAAATGGGCAAGATTCAAAATCACATCAGAATGTAGGGGCTAACGAACGAGCTAAAAGCCAAGGAAGCAAAAGTAAATCAACAGCTCGAGGCTAGGAAAAGACAAGAAGAGATCTTATGGAAACAAAAATCGTGCATCCAATGGCTCAAGGAAGGGGAACGCAACACCAAATTCTTTCACAGAACTATCATCCACAGAAGGCACTCTAATAAGATCATGCATCTCATCTCCGATGACGGGGAAACCATTCATTCCCAGGAAGACATGGAAACAACCTTGATAGACTATTATCAAGATATCCTTACAGAACCACTCTTGGATAGACATGAGGCCATCAATAAGGTTACGCAGCATGTGCCTTCCCTCATTACCCAGGAGCAAAACTCAACACTGCTCCAACCCTTCATAATCGAGGAAGTGGACCAAGCGCTTCAGAACACCCCCAAATGCAAGGCTCCTGGACCCGATGGCTCCACCATCAATTTTTTCCACCATTGCTAGCCGATGATCAGGGTAGAGGTTTGGGAACTTTTGGAAGACTCTAGAGCCACTGGATAGGTCCTCCAGGATCTCAATGTGACCTTCCTCACCTTAGTACCCAAAGAGGGGCAGGCACAGCATCCCAAGAAGTTCAGGCCCATAGCTCTCTGCAATGTCATCTACAAACTCCTAACAAAAGTGATAGCCAGGAGACTCAAGCCTATCTTACCGACAATTATATCCCCAGAGCAATTAGGATATGTTGAGGGCAGACAAATCCTGGACAGCATCATCCTAGCCCATGAAATGATTCACTCTCTGCAGAAGACCAAAACACTAGGTATGCTCCTCAAATTAGACCTCTCTAAAGCCTTTGACAAGATTAGCTGGGAATACATGCGAGCAATGCTCCTAGATTTTGGTTTTGATCAGTGTTGGGTGACTTGGATTCTGAATCTAACCTCCTTGGCATTCTTTTCTATTCTCATCAATGGTGTTCCCTCTCGACCCTTCTCCCCCTCAAGCGGAATTAGACAGGGAGATCCTCTCTCCCCTTTCCTCTTCATCATCTTGGCCGAAGGTCTAAGTCGTTCCATCCATGAAGCAGTTGAAAGAAACCTTCTAACAGGCCTCCCCTTGCATGGCATTTCCCCCCCTATCTCGCATAGTCAATTTGTGGACAACACGCTTTTGATGGGAAGCCCGACTTTCCGCGAATCCAACTCTCTCCTGGCGATCCTCCAAACCTTCTCAGATGCCTCGGGCCTGGACTACAACAAGGATAAGTCCCAAATTTTCTTCTTCAATATGTCCCCTCTGATCCAGTGCCATATCTCTGATATCGTAGGTTTCAATAGAAGCTCCCTTCCGTCCAAATACCTTGGCATTCCCTTGATTGACAATGCCCTCTGGAACTCCTCTTGGGAACACCTTTTATCCTCCTTTACCAAGAGGCTTTCTTCTTGGACCTTCAGAGTCCTAAACCTTCCCAGTCGTCTTATTCTTCTCCAAGCGGTTCTTTAGGCCCTTCCGATCTACACCTTTTCAGCGTTGGCTACCCCGAAGTTCGTTCCCACAACCATTAACAGCCTACACCGAAACTTCATTTGGCAAGGCCTCAACTCAGGGAAGAAAATAGTGCTAGTCAGTTGGGACAAACTCTATCGACCTAAAGAGCAAGGTGGCTTGGGATTATGAGATCCCTTCATTATGAACAAAGTCCTAAGCGCCAAAATTTGGTGGCGGTGGTTAAAAAACACCAAGGATCTCTGGGCCAGACTTTGGAGGAATAAATACGCTTCAAATGTGGTAGAGAAGAACCTAATTTGATGGGATGGGGACAACCTGGGCTCCTTAATCTGAACAACAGCTAAGCAGAACAGACAGCTGGTGACTCGGCATGCCTTCTGGGAAATCAGAAATGGGGAAATAGCTCTTTTCTGGAAAGATTCCTGGCAACAATGGCCAGTTTTGGACAATGAGGACTGGGCTAGAGACATATGTACCCAAGATACCTGGGCGGGCCTGACAAGAGTAGCTGACTACTGGCAGGACAATCCCCCAGAAGACACCTAGCGTTGTTGGCACTTGGACAGGGAATGCATTAATCTGGAGGCGCATGTGGATCTGGCACCTTGGCAAGAAGAACTGGCCAAATGGAAAATTCCCAAAATTGCAGGAGAGGATATCCTTCGGTGGGGGCACAGGCCACATGGCACCTACAGCATGCGGGAAGCCTACAATATCAAAGCGCAAATAGACCCCCTCCCTTCAGGGAAAGTTTGGCACAAAATCTGGGGTCTTAAACACTGGCCGAAAATCACCCTCTTTCTCTGGCTTGTCTCTCACTCAAGCATTCTAACATGGGATAACCTCTCGAAAAGGGGTTTCGTTGGGCCCTCTATTTTCATGCTTTGTGGAGAGGCAGATGAAACCATGAACCATCTCCTCAACTCTTGCCCTTATACTGCTCAAATTTGGGATCAAGCGGTGCTTATCATGCACACCTCGGACCGCCATAGAGATAGTATCATCGACACCATTATGAACTGGAGGGACAAGGCTTTCCATTCCCCCCTCCTCAATCGTATTTGGCAACTACTTCCAGGCTTCATCCTTTGGAAAACTTGGAAAGAAAGGAATAGAAGAATTTTCAAAAGCACCTCCCTCCCGTGGCAACAATACTGGCATCAATGCCATCGCAATATCTTGGAAACTCTCAACCTTCAGCAGTGGACCGATGAAGACTTAATCAGCACTCCCTCCGAACTCCCCATCCTTCGGCACTAGACTCTTCTTCCTTCTCTTCACACTTTCCCCCCCTCTTCTCTTACCCCCCTTTTAGTAGCCCCTCCTTCTAGTCTCCCCCCCCCTGTGGATTTCGTCAAGCTCAATTTTGACAGAGCTTCTAAGGGCAATCCCGGCGTAGCAGGCTGTGGTGTAGTCTTCCGCAACCATCATGGGAACATCCTTCTCATAAGCGCAGGCTCCCTCAGTCATTCCACTAACAATTCAGCAGAACTTTGGGGACTTATCAGAGGACTACAATTAGCCATCAAAAACGATTTCACCAAGCTAATAGTTGAGGGGGACTCTCAAATCATCATCAATCTGTTGCGCAGTATTTTAAATGGAGCGAACCCGGAAATAATGACACCTAGTTGGAGACTTTTACACGGGATACAGATAATCACAGACTTATTGCAACCAAATCAGGTTGTCATACCTGCTCACATCAGGAGGAAGGTGAATCAAGTTGCGGATGAACTGGCTAATATGGGTACCAACTGGAGCAGACCAGAACTCCTATGCAACTCAGCCCTGGAACTTGATCACCCTAATCTCCAGCAATGTATCTACAAAGTTGGAATGGTGGACACTCCCTTAGATGGGGTGCTAGTGAGGAACACTTGGCACGTAGCGGAGGTAGGGATCAGCCAACGGGGCATGGAGCCATGTGACGGGCTCGTACCACCGTCCGCCACCCCACTCCTGCATTAAATTGCACTTAAGACATCGTAAGCAGTTCATTTATGCAGCCTCCCTCTCCCTTGCGCCTCATTTCATGGCTTGGTTGCTGGTGTATGCCCTTCGTATCCACTTGCACTCTGTATGGCTCCCCCCTCTACTGCCATGGCCTGATCCTTCCTGAACCTTCATGCTTTTTGCAATCCCTACTCATCTCCAGGCACTTTATCTCTGCCTGTCGCACCTGGTCACTTCTGGAAGCCACGAGAAGTACCTCATGTCGCGCCCAAGGGGGAGGTCGCGGAGAGGATCTCCATGGAAATCTCGTCGGCCTTCTGTCTCCCCCCATGAATCGCCCTCCTTTTGCTCCTTCCCTTCCATCCAGCCCAAGCCTTTTCTGCCTCCCTCTCCCGCTCCACCCGTTTCGCAGTTTGATTGTCTAGCTATCATCCCCAGGCTGTCGTGTTCCTCCTAACGTCCCCTTCTTGCCCCGCCAATGGTTGAGCCTACTCCTATACCAGTTCCTGATTCATTAAGGAAAATCGAGGGAGAGCCACCTCCTCCTTGCAAGCCATGGAACTCCGAGAACCAGTCCGTTGACTCTTTCTTCGACATGCAACTAAGAGAAAGCCTCGCCGTCCTCTTCGGATTGGTCTTTGAACTTCGTCAGGAGGTGGAGGACCTTCAATTCCGTCTGCAAGTCATGGACGGCAAGGTAGTGGTCCTTCTTCAGCTCCTTTCCTCCGTTCAAGAGGCTTTCACCTCGGACGCGACGGGGGCGGCTACAGCAAAGGAACCTTGCGCAGCTACCAGTGATGGAAACACCCAGGTGCAATGATCTGCAGGGACTGGGTTGGAGCAGGCCAAGAACGAGGACATGGCCATGGAGGTGGACTCAGCACGATGACCGCTGCAGGATACATCAACAGGTGTCGACAGAGCTGAGAGCAGTGTGGAAGCTGGAATGCAATGGGAAAACCAAGTGACGTATGTCGAGGAGGAACCATGGTCCGAGGCCATCCACGCCACCTGGCTAGGTTATTCAACAAATTTCTAGGTCCATAGTGGTACTTTAAGTTTTATAATCTTCTCTTCTATTTAGTTGATGACCAGACAGTTTGAGACTATTGTTCTTAGAATATCACACCACTTATGCTTGCTCCCCCTGCTGGCTAGATTGGTTTCCCCTCTGTTGGGGCAGTCCAGTAATTACAGTAAGGCTATGTCTGTATTTTGAACCTCTACTTTGGTTTTGGAAGGTTTTTTATATATAATACTACTTACTTGAAGAAAAAAAATAAACATTGATTTAACAAATAATCTATGCTATCTTTATTCATCCCATCACATATGTGTTCTAGTTGATAGATATAGACTTTCTTCACCCACCAGTTCAATTACTTATCTGATTATTGACTTTTGAAATCATTGTCTCATTTGGTTATATTACTAAGTGTCTTAAGTGTGAACCAGTCATTTATGTATCTCATTTGATCCAACAGACACAGAAAACCAAAACATTTTAAGTTACCAAGCTTCTTCAAGCTACAACCTGAGAAGGACTCCTGGAGAGATAACACATGGTACATCTCCCACGACAATACTAAAACCCAATTGAATCAAAATAGGTTATTTTTTCAAGGGAAACAAAACTTACAGATGCCACCTAATTACTAAATCATAGAGATATAAATTACACCAGCCCCCTTCTTTTCTTTTTTATGTCTTTTGATTTTTTTGTCTTTTTCATATTATATAAAGATTTAAAAAGAATAAAAAATGCTAGAATATAGTGAAGGAAATAAAGCTTCATGATCCCAATGACCACATGCCTCCAACCTTCTGATATAATGATCGTTGCGTGACAACTGTCATGAAGGGTGACGACTAAGACTAGGGGGAAATTTCGATGACTCCACTAAATTAGGGTTTATGGTTCTAAGGATTATATTCACTTGATTGCACTTTTTTATAATGTTTCCAAGAGATACTTGTAGTTGGAAATGATAGGAAGAGAAGTTATTAGCCTCCTAATGTTGGTTGGGCTTGGACTTGCTTTCCATACTTGGTATTTTGTGTATTATGTTACATGTGTAGGTGCAAAGACTTGGAGCTTGGAGCAGGTGCCATGAAAAAACCCCTTATACCTTTTTGCCAAAATGCCAAGAATACCTAACCTTATTTGTCTTTGTGTGCAGGTACTAGCTCGGGGAGTAGGAACTTGGAACTAGAACTTGGATTTTGGGCTAAGTTCTTTAATTCAAGTCAACTTTTACCATGCCCAAAACCGAGAGCCAACTTAGCTTAAAATGCAAACTTTAGCTCAAAAAAACAAAAATTATATGAGAAAACCTGACTTTCCAAATGGAGAATGGAGAAGTTTGTGGGAAAATTGACCACAGATACATTTAATGAGCAGATTCGGGCATTTTTCAAATCAGGTTGTGTGAAGGATGTGTTGATGTTGATGAAAGAGATGGAGGAGAATATGCTTCTATCCATCTTAACCAGTTTTAAAAAATTCAGAAGCAGTAGTCAATCTACATATCTTTGGGCACGAATCCCGAGAAATTAGTTGACTCTGAAAACCGATTGTATGGAGAAAAGTACAGAACTTCTTCAGACCGATCAATGGGAGATAGACAAATGGAATTTGGATCGAGGGTGTTGCCCCCAAACCCCTTGAAAAATGGGGGGTGGCGATGATGAGTCAAATTTCAACTATGTTATAAACCTTGTTTTTCATGAGCTTCTCTTAGTTTCAAGAATAGTTCATTCTTTACTAAACAGGGGAAACCACGTGAAGGTGGAAT